>CH000657.1:0-38466 GCA_000149265.1 Ciona savignyi | reverse complement strand
TAACACACGATTGCCAGTGTGTCTGTGGCGTGTCGGTAATATAAGTTCTGGTCAGACGATTCTCTGGCTGACCGTACTCAGTTAAATTTGACTCTCGCAATCCGACAACTCACGGAAGGGGCTTTTATTCTTGTTTATTTATAAGCTGACACAGTAAAGTACAAACAGTTCAAATAGTTCAATTTCGCTTGTTGGTTCGTTACACAAAATTCTTAAGACTTTCATTGGTCGAATTTGATATAGTGCCATACAGTTAGACGTTGTTCTTATACTCTGGTTTCTTTAGTTGAATCATAGACCGCCATATCATTAGAAGGTTTTTTAGGCTGTCTTTTCGTTGGACACATTTTAGAATGATTCTTCTACATCACGTTTCAGCACAAGCGATTACGAACACACAAAAAAAGGCGGCGCAACACGTGGTTCGTGATAAAAGATTAGTCAGGAAACTTAAATTTCCTAAAGTCGGATTGCAGGCTATGAGAAAACAGTAAAGCACATCTGTATAATAATGCGTTCAAAATTAAATGATATAACACGTAATGGCGAAATTGCTATGTTTTCCTAGCCATAAATTACCTTATTTCATAGAAAGAGTTGTTGGTATAACATGGTATTAGGATATTTACTGATATACCGTTCCTGGTTCGTGTTTGACTAATATATTATAGACACGGTTCGTGATAAACATGGAAATATTATCTAGCTTCTATAAAATGTGATTTTAATAATAACTTAATCCTAATAATTCAAAATACAAACTTTTACCAAAAATTATATGGTGCTGTTTATTAGGTGGATTAATTTCTTGATTGTTTGTGTTTAATAAAAATATAATTTAAACCTTTTTAAAACAAATGTTAAAGAAAAGTAATGTTTATTCGAACACTTGATCTTTTCCTGACTTCCAAAGTTTAATATCGAGCAGTATTTGTTCAACACTATTTTTTGAACAAACTACTCTCGCAGAAAACTACTGATTTAGCGGCGGGAAGACGCAGAGCTACTTGGTAGAGGGAGTAGAGTAATCCGCGATTCTAACTTGGATTCCCGGGGCAAAGTGAGATGCGCGCCCAGTGTTACTTATTTCAAAGCATTGTAATAATGATTTAAACCTTTCGGTTTCTCATAAGAAATTATGTACAATTTAATTTCGCGTACAATATCGTGTAAAGATCAGTTTGGAGTAACTTAATATACAATATCTTCTGCACAGGAACTACCAGAGAGAAGAGATTCGGTGTCGAGAGGCAAGTAGTCCTTTTGCTGGGATTCTCTGTACAATGTGAAGACATAAGGCTGGAGAGTATCGTGCAATTAATACTCATTATAATTAAATCAAAATCTGCAGAAACCTGAGAACCAGCTTTTGCGGAGAAAAGAATCGACGAGAACGTCATCGGTGGAGACGAAACAAGTATCCCGTGTTCCTTGCTGGGATTTCGACAACACAGTGAAAGCGTGAGAAATCGTATTTAATAATTATTTGTTGATGTGTGTGGTCGTAGTAAAACGTTTGTCAGCAATTCCTATCCGATTGTGTAGTTTGTAGGTTAAAACACAGTGTAGAACCTTGCTGGGATCCCGTACAATGTGAAAATTTGCGACCGCATATATATTATGTTTATACAAAGATCTTATGGAGCTCGTCAATACGTCAAGTCCAGTTTCAACTTTTAGAATTGTAGTTTCTAACTTTTAAATTGTTTGGGCCGATCACCCGTTGATTGATCGTTTTTTCCGTGGTGATTGTTTCCTTTTTGGTATCTAAGGTTTTTAATTAATAACTTTAATTATTGGTGATGACTTTAACCCCAATCTACCATGATGATAATGACTTTAACCCCAATCTACCATGATGATAATGACTTTAACGTCAATCTACCATGATGATAATGACTTTAACCCCAATCTACCATGGTGATAATGAATTTAACCCCAATCTACTGTGATGATATTGACTTTAACCCCAATCTAACATGGTGATAATGACTTTAACCCCAATCTACCATGATGATAATGACTTTAACCCCAATCTACGATGTAGAAATTACTAATTGAACAAGAGAATCGCTAGGAGAGAATTCGGGGGAGCGAGTAGGAATTCGTGCTGGATTTCGCGGTTTAAAGTCAAAGGTTGTGTTGGGTGTATGTATACGAATAATTCCTTAATAACTTGTATATTTATTGTCGGTGAAAGATAACACAAATTGTATAAAAAACATATTATCCACAAGCAACTTATTGTTCCCGTGTAAATTCGAGCATGAGTGTCCGATATATTCTTTGCACAATTCTTAACTAGTGAGGAAAATACTGATTTACATGAAAAGAAAAGCAGAATTCACCCTCGCCTAAGAGGGGAACAATCCTAGGCATTTGCTGGGATTTCCTGTACAAAGTGTAAACATGAGGCTGGAGAGAATTGTGTAATTAAAACTCATTATAATGTAATCAAAATCTGCAGAAAACCTGAAAACCAGCTTTTGCGGAGAAAGGACTCAACGTGAACGGACATCGGTGGAGACGAAACAAGTATCCCGTGTTCCTTGCTGGGATTTCGTCAACACAGTGAAAGCGTGAGCGGAATCGTATTTAATAAATATTACTTTGTTTAAGTTAAACTTTTTTCAATAAACATCTAATCCGGTTGGTAGTTTTGTTGAGTGCCTGTGCAACGTAAAAATAAAATACAACGTATGCGAAATACGGTGCCAGTCCAGATTTTGCTCTTTTGTTTCTGCTGGGAATTACACTTTTTAACTTTTATCTTGACGATAATGACTTTTACATAGAACTTTAATGTCGGTATAAAATAAGTAATTTGTATTTTTCTCAGGTCTAAATAAACTTATTCTTTACCATGATTTGCAGAAATCTACTTAATCGACGAACGCGAGGAAACGACGAAGACGACGCGTAGAGGCAAGCGATTCCTGCGGAAGATTCAAGCACAAAGTGTGAGAAGCTGAAATGGAGGGGGAAGAACAAGCCGCGGTAAGTTGGTTGGTTTATTTGCTTGAGTTGATTAATATTGTACCAGGTCCCATATGTTGCATATATATTGGGTGAGACATATACATATACAATGTACACAGTTTGAGCTCTACCTGCGAGGTATCAATTCTGAGCGCGTTTAACCTGTGTAACGGCCGAACTCCAAAGCGAAGACTTTGATTACCTGTTCATCTCATGTCCTTCTCCGCTTTAAGGCAGTGAAGTTAAACATTGCGTTGTTTAACCTGGGAATGGATATTATGTGTAAAGAATAATTATCTCAAACATATTGTGACGTAGTTGTTACAATCACGTGCTAGTGCATCTATCCTACTAAATGTATACTCGAATAATGCTTTTGTATAAACAATTGACATAATACATGTGATTTCATGTCCATTGTATAAAACGAGAATGAATTAACATGATGCGATACATATTAAGCTCTTATTTCTAGTAAATGTCGTTGGTTTCGCCATTTATGTAACTACGGTTGTTCTGCATTCTTCTTACTAAATAACGAACACGTGGAATATGTTAATGCATATCTAGCACAACGAGGATTCAGAAATATACAGCAAGTCCAGAATTGTTGTGTTTTTAATCTTGTTTCAGTCATTAAAACGCGACCAAGTAAATATGATAAACACTCGCTTGTACACTGTTCACTTTTGATTTTCTTTATTTACTCTGATCATTAATAATCTTTGGAGTATATATTATGAAGCTAGTCAGCGAAGACTGGTTGCAGCCGACATTTGTTGGGTTGAAACTTTCCACAATGGTCACGTGACGAGAGGCAGACTGTTATTAGAAAAGCGATAAATCATTATTCGAGGAGTTTGGAAAATAAATATTTTCCACCTTTTACTCCTTACATCGCACTTAGTCAGCATTCTGCTAATACTAATATTTGTTGGAATTTGTGGAAAAATACACATCTTAATATCACACATGCAATATGTCATGTAAGTAATAAAATCAGTTAGGAGGAAATTGTTTAAACATGAATTCAAACCGAATTAAACGTGGTTTATTAACTTTTAAAGCCATTTGTTGCAATTATAATGCGCATTGTTGCGTAATCATATTGAATGACTATTGTTATGTCACAATATACATATGTATTGTTATATCACAATGTGTAACATGTATTATTAGTGCTGGTTTAAAACTTAATATTTTTACATTTTAACCCTGATATCATGGATTACCTGTGGAAACAAAGTCGATATTGATATCACGGCATCTGGTAATAAACTTAAATTAATTTGTTTTGTCCGAATATTTATAACCTGGTGTAGAATTGTGGAGACAGGTTATTCAAAATTGGTCTGACTGACCGGGACCAAGTTCTAGGATCCGATGCCGCCTATAGCTATTCGATAGATCTTCGTACCGACCCCATATGTACCCACATGGCTATATACTACTCTCTGGCTCACAGCGACCCTCTTGGTTAAACGGGTTATTTGGATTAAAATTATGTTTTTATGGTTCGAACCGGTTGTGTTTGTCCAAACTAGAACAAAACGCGAAACTCCATTTTTAAATCGAGAAAACCGAACTGAAAAACGTCTGGTTAATGCGGTCACGTGAAGGTTAGTACAAGGAAGTTCCCCGGTTTGATAATTACGTAGTCAACGTTGTGATTTATATCCGAGAAGCAATTATCGTCGACTTGCTATCTATCGTCATAAATTAAAGTAAACGATGACTTCGAAGTATTTGCTTCCCGTGTTTTCGCCAATTCCTCTGTTATGCGTTGCTGTGTTTCCGTCGTCTGCTTAATTATTTGATTCAATTGTCCTTTTCCACTCTTTAACTGAGAAAGTATTCAACTTAATAGTTTTTCAATATTTTTAAGTTTCACACCCGGGATGTGGTCAAAGCTAGCTCAGTTCAAAATGGTGATCCTTATATTAATCGGGTTACCTGGTGTTACAGATTCTCTAGTGGTTAGGACACTGTCTTAACGGCTTACCGTTGAACCAATCATTAAGGATTGGTGTGTTTGTTTTAATAAAATCATAACTATTAACTTGTTTTATCTTCGCGTTGCTATTTTAAATCGCACGTTTTTATGTCTCTGGTAATCACGTGATTGATGTTGACGTCAGTGCAGTGCTGATTTCCGTGCTGGTGTTGTCCGCGCAATTTGTGTCCAAAGAATTTAGTTCCCGCTTGGATTTTAACGATTCAGACGGGTTTTAAATACGAATCTTTTAAACCATTTTTATATGTGTGTTTTAAAAGTGCGAAGAAAACGAACTAAATGTGACATATAATTGGGGTTGTATATTTTATGGTTTTTTATATGTTTTATTAGAGTGTGCTTGATTAATAATACAGAAGAACCCCGCTTACCTGACCACCTATGGGACCATGATCAAGCGGTCGCGTTAGCGGGGTGGTCGTGTTAGTGATTTTTGCTCTAAAACAAGTTGTCGTCATATGCAGCTTAAACATCTGCCTTTTTACTAAATTTTCACCAAATGCTATTATTTTTTATCAGATACTGCAGAATGAATTTAATACTAAAGTTTATCTTGTAGGATTCAGTTATGTCTGCCACATTTTTATGTGTGCGCTTATTTATTCTTATTGTTTTGATCATAAAATAAATTTAATTATTTTGGTGACAAAGGCCATATTATTTTGGTGACAAAGGCAAGTTATTGAGCACATGTGGTCACTTAAGCGGAGTAAATTTGAGTTTTGGACCAAAATATGGCGGTCGTGGTCTGAACACCGGGGTGGTCGCGTTATTGAAACAGAATGCAATGCAATACCATAGTAAATTATTTGGGACCGCAATGAAGTGGTCCTGATAATGAGGTGGTCGTGTTATCGAGGTGGTCTCCAAGCGGGGTTCCACTGTATCTGATAATTGTATATATTCGAAGAGAGTTTATTGGTTGAAATTCGTCTGTACAAAGTTATCTCGTTCATACATGGAATGCGAAGCGCACGAATCACAGTATGACGTCGGATGTATGAGGGAAACCACCTTTAACAGCGTCAGTTAACTTCTTTACCAAAGTTTCGAACCCATGGTGGGCTAGTTACTCGGGCCGTTTTTGTATAGGAATAGGTATGTGTATCGGTCGCGTTAATCATTTTTCCACACGACCGTACTCCGTTTACTTTAAATTCATTTAACTGTGTAATTGCTCAGCTGCGCCAACTACCGGATATGCGATAGCTGATTCACCACTCGCTTCGGGATCTGCGCTGCTTGCGCTTATCATACCATCGCCTGTACGTCGCTTTATCCTGTTAACTCACCCTATATTGCTGTGTGTAAACTAGTTTTATGGGGACTCTTGCAGCTTAAAAACGTGCATCGAACGAGTTATTAACATGTTAAATTCAAGTTTGGTTCTTTACTTTAAACTGATTGTCGTCGAAACTGACTTTGTGACTTTCCACTTTAACCCCTTCGTAAACGGGCGGCTTTTTAAGATAGAAATGACATTGTGCACATGAAATTATTTCTTATGCAAACCATGCTCATGTATACAAGAACGTAGCCCACAATACTATTATTTATCTGAAGCCTAGAATATGCTGCTTTAACATATAATCTGGGTAATTTATTTGTGAATGCGTCAATGTTATACATTAGATGGGATTCTCGATAACCTGTAGTGAGCTCCCAAGGTTGTGTATAATATCAACTCTATTTTAACTAAGAAAGTATTCAACTTAATAGTTTTTTAATATTTTAAGTTTCACACTCGGGATGTGGTCAAAGCTAGCTCAGTTTATAAATGGTGATCCTTATATTAATCGGGTTACCTGGTGTTACAGATTCTCTAGTGGTTCAGTACGCTGTCTTAACGGCTTACCGTTGAACCAATCATTAAGGATTGGTGTGTTTGTTTTAATAAAATCATGAGTATTAACTTGTTTTATCTAATCACGTGATTAACGTTAAAGTCAGTGCAGTGTTGATTTCCGCGCTGGCGTTATCCGCGCAATTTGTGTCCAAAGAATTTAGTTCCCGCTTGGATTTTAACGATTCAGACGTGTTTTTAATACGAATCTTTTATAACAGTTTTATATGTGTGTTTTAAAAGTGCGAAGAAAACGAACTAAATGTGATATATAATTGTGGTTGTATATTTTATGGTTAATTATATGTTTTATTAGAGTGTGCTTGATTAATAATACAGTAGAACCCCGCTTACCTGACCACCTATGGGACCGTGATCAAGCGGTCGCGTTAGCGGGGTGGTCGTGTTAGTGATATTTGCTCTGAAGCAAGTTGTCGTCATATGCAGCTTAAACGTCTGCATTTTTACTAAATTTTCACCAAATGCCATTATTTTTTATCAGATACTGCAGAATAAATTTAATACTAAAGTTTATCTTGTAAGATTCAGTACTGTTTGCCACATTTTCTTTCGTGTGCGCTCATTTATTCATATTGTTTTGATCATAAAATAAATTTAATTATTTTGGTGACAAAGGCAAGTTATTTAGCACATGTGGTCACTTAAGCGGTGTAAATTCGAGTTTTGGACCAAAATATGGCGGTCCTGGTCTGAAAACCGGGGTGGTCGCGTTATTGAAACATAATACAATGCATTACCATAGTAAATTATTTGGGACCGCAATGAAGTGGTCCTGATAATGAGGTGGTCGTGTTATCGAGGTGGTCTCCAAGCGGGGTTCCACTGTATCTGATAATTGTATATATTCGAAGAGAGTTTATTGGTTACAATTCGTCTGTACAAAGTTATCTCGTTTATACATCGAATGCGAAGCGCACGAATCAAAGTATGACGTAGAAGGTTCCGGTAATTATGAGGGCGGTTAAATATAGAAATCCCTACATTGAAATGGAACACGATTATTAACATGTTAACTTTTAGTTTGGTTCTTTACTTTAAACTGATTGTCGTCGAAACTGACTTTGTGACTTTCCACTTTAACCCCCTTCGTAAACGGGCGGCTTTTTAAGATAGAAATGGGATTGTGCACACAAAATCATTTATTATACAAACCCTGCTTAGTATACAAGAAGGCAGTCAACCATACTATGCCTAATTGAATCATATGATGCTCCGCTTTAAGATATAATTTAGGTAATTTATTTGTGAATGCGTCAATGTTACACGTTAGATGGGGTTCTCGATAACCTGTAGTGAGCTCCCAAGGTTGTGTATAATATGCTTGATGGATGGCGCGAGTGGTCATGCATGTAAAAAGGCATCCATGCCGTTTTACTTCACTCCTTCTTAACTTGGTCAGTAGCGGGCCGAAGAAGTCCACTCCGGTATGAGTGAACGGTGGTTCGTCAAATTTCAGTCTTGACGGCGGAAAATCAGCTATAGTCTGTCTTTTGGGCCTAGCAGTCGGTTGTTGTCAGAAATACAGATTCGGGTTTCGGCAGGTCAAAACTTTGGTAGAATTGCTATTGGTTGTGGCCGTAAAAACGTAGTAGACCAGTCCATAACGGGACGGTGTAGGAACTACAGAATGCCACGTTCCTGTCTTCATCATGGTCCCTGCCGTCGTTCCACGTGACGCTTGATCAGCTGAGTTCAGTTTCGTAGGAACGTGTCTCCAGTCGTGCACGCTAGTGTATGCTTCGATTTGAGAAAAACGGTTTTGAGAAAAGACTAGGAAGTTTTTGCAGTCAGAGAAAGGGCTTTGTAGAACAACTGTCGAGTCCGTTCAGTAAATACAAGGGCAATCATCTAAACCGAGTTCTCTTTTCACGGTTCGCGATAATTTTACGGCGTCAAGTGCAGCTTAGAGTTCCAATCTGGGAATTGTGTGCTTACCAGAATCGCAGAGAACATACATTCCCATAACGAACGAACATGTCGTGTTGTCCTCTTCTAAGGTGGTTCTAAGGTAGCATACACAGGGCGGTAGATGTGTCTGCAAATACACATAGGTGTACTCCGGGCGTCGGATGACGGACTTGTGGTTTGAAGCACCGAGGAATTCTAATGTCAGTTTATTAATGCTGTTGCACCAAGCTTTCCATCGCTCGAGCTCAGTACCAGTGATCTCCTCGTCCCAGTCGGTTTTCATCAAGCAGAGATCTCTGTAAATAAGTCGGGCCTCCAATACAACGGGGGCAACGAAGCCTAATGGATCGAAAAGTGAATTTGTAACGGAAAGCATACCTCGTCGTGTCAGCGGTTTTGTCGGGAGAGTGATGTCGAATCTGAACTCGTCGTCTTGGACGCACCAATTGATGCCCAGAACACGTTCATGTACCTCTCCTCCAAGCGGAATATCTTGCACCACTTTTGCTCGATCATCGGCCGGAACGGATTCCACCACAGCGGTACTAGTGGATAGCCACTTCGTCAGTTTAAAGCCACCCATTGAAAGAGATTACGTAAATCCTTTACTTTTACAAGGCAATCGTCCACATAAACTTTATTCTTTAAACCTTAGGCCATTCGTGGATGAAAAACTTGACAAATTTCCTGGCGGTTAAATTTCCCTGGCCTCCTGGCCCCCTGGCCTCCTGGCCACCACAAGAATCTCAGAGCGTCACGATCCTTTGGAGCAACCATAACTTGATGAAACATTGCTTCTATGTCGGATACGATAGCCACGCGTTCTCTGCAGAATCTCATCAACCCCCCTTCCTTGTGAGTTCACTAAATCGGGGCCCTTTATCAGCTTGTCATTTATAGATTGGCTTTCGCATTTCGCCGCACAGTCATACACGATACGAACCTTGCTTAGTTTCTTTGGGTTAATTACAGGGTGATGCGGAAGGTACCATAACTTGTTTGTGGTATTCACTTCGTCCTCTGGCACTACCTCTGCGTACCCATTGTCCAACATCATCGTCATGTATTTCGTATACTTTAGGTAAAACCCGGCGTTTCTCGCCAGTCGCTTCTTCAAACTTGATAGTCTGCTCCTTGCCATTGGCAGGCTATCCGGTAAAACGGTGCTGTCGTCTTTCCATGGTAGCGGCAGCTGGTAGTGGCCTTCAACTCTTTCAATTCGGCGCGTCATTATATCGTAGGCCATGACGTCTTCTTTTGAGTACTTCATGCCAAACTCCGACGCCTCCTTGTGGCTTCGAAGCCGGCACATCAATGTTTCCACGTCGTCGGTTGCAGCAGTATCGGAGGAGGGGAACACATCACCAACGTCATTAATCAGTAAATTCTTTATAACTTCGTCACTTTCTGAGCCTGCTGTGGTAGTGAGAATCCGGCTGCACCCTCTTCGTACGGCGAGCTGTCCAGCGACGGTCCTTTTAATAGCCAGCCTAGGAGGGCCCGGATAGCGTCAGGCGTCTCGCGTGGATTTGGTGCAAAGCGACTTTCCAGACACCGGTGTGCCATTGCGTTGTCGTTGCCGATCAACAGCATCACTTCACCATCGGGAATTTGTGGCAAATACACTCCATGAAGGTACTAATATCGGTTCAGTTTATTGGGCTCTGGAATCTTGCTCGGTGTAGCGGGAATTTCCTTAATGAGCGCAACGTCGGGCAGTTCAAGCTCTTCGTCGCCAGCAAGCGGAAGAACAGTTAACGAGACGAAAGTCGTTTTAACATTGATCGGTTCGGAAGTAGTCATTGTACACAGGTCAAAGTTCGCGGCGCAACCAGTTTGAGTAGCTTGTAACTGATCGGCCAGTCGGTGGTCACAGAATGTGCGGTTCGCTCCGGAATCGAGAAGAGCGTACACTCTCGTCTCTTTGCCTCCTCTTCTAACGCGTACGGGGACAATGTCTAAATATGCGGAGGTCGGTATCATGGAGCAAGGTGTGATGGAAGTTGCCGGTGCAACATTCTACACTGCATTTGATTATGTGTGGGCATTCTAGCGCGGAATGGCCTTACCTTTATGCATTTAAAGCAAAGGCCGTATTCCCGGATAACGCGCTTACGTTGCTCGTACGATTTACCCTTGAGTGCGGGGCGGGTGCCAATCAAGTGTGGTTTCTTACAGACATGGCACTGCAGCCCGGACGGTTTCGGAGTGGAAGCGGCAAACGTTTTAAGTAAGCAAAGTTTTTTAAAAACAGCTATCGCACCTGTTTTGTCCTGTATACTCGGCGACTTGGATATCCATTTCTTTCTCAGTTCCAATGGCAGCTTCTTGACCAGCGTCGATATGAAGCCAACAGAGTCTACCGTCGATTTTACTTTTCCAGGGATGCGCAGCAGTTTCGGAGCAGTACGGCCAATTTCTCCAGCGCTTCGGGGTCATCCGTGGGCACTCTCGGGAATTCCTGCAACAAGCTCTCGCACCGTCGTGCTATTATATGGGGTTGACCATATCTTTCGAATAACTCTTGCATGGCCCTTTCGTAGCCATCACTTGGGTTATTACAAACGGAGTAGTGCATAATTCTTTTAATGACGGGCTTTGTGCAATGTTCAAGTAGGTATATTAATTTAAGGTCGTATAATTTTCCTTTTCGGCAATATGTAGCTGGTATCTGTTGACGAAGAACCAGTAGTCCATCGGATCTCCATCAAAATGTTGACGATTGTTTTGGGTAGGAAGCGTTCACCTACCTCTTGGTGATTTACGTAACTATGTGGTGAATCTCGTCAGATACGAGTCGGTGATAGCTGTGTACGTCGTTGTTGATTGCGCATTGGGGAGCGATTAGCATATCGGGACGGTCGGTTTTGATGCTGTGTTGTCACGTGTTCTCTTTCGTCGTTCACCTGAATGTCGAACGGAAACGGTGGTTTCTTCATTTCTGTGAAGCCATTGTTCTACGCGGTCTTCCAACTCGCCCTTCTCTTGGGTAATGTCTGACACTTTTCTGTTAATTTTGGGCAAAATATCGTTGGGCGGGAAATAAATGAGTACATAGTGTCATCAGTGTTTGGTGGTCGGTTTCTAGTTCGTTTAAACATTTCGCGAAGAACAGATGCGCCAGTAGGCTTCACTATAAGGCTTTCAGCACGGTTGTATTTTGCTGCTAGGTTACGGTAGGTGGATGTTACAGCTTCTTTTGGTTGGTTATCCACGGCCGTGGGGAACGATGATGGTGGGTTGGATCAGTTTGTCCACTTTGCTCAGTTTGAAAACGACAGCGGGTGAAGCAACGGGTTTCTAGTTTGAAAATGAGGCTTAGTTTTAGTTTTAGTTTATTCATTTTATGCCCCAGTTTTTAAAAATGGCAAACGAATATAATCACGATACAGGAACGGGAAAAGACGGCAAAACGAACAGTCGTTAGAACACGTCAGTAAAAAAAAGGATATAAATTAATGAATATAGCGGACGCGGCCGCCAAACCTAGGTAAATGAACAATATTTAGCAATCGAAATTTAATTAAGACTAAACGATTTAGAGCCCTGAAGAAGAGTGTGCGGTAAAGCGCGACCAGTACAGTGGGGGAGCCGGCTTTAGGAGAAGGTGTGGCCCGAAAGCATGGACCAGAGTGGAAAAAGAAAAACCCCCTAAAATGAAATTCCACTAATGTCAGATGACACTATTATTTTCAAGCACACTTACCGGGGCATATTTACATTAAATATTGTTATTATAACACACAAATTGCATAACATTAATGCATTTGATTTATTACTTATTTAGGAGTGTGAAAAAGGAGCACTACATTAGTGCACCATAAATAACAAAACAAAAGAACAAAACAAACAAAATGTTAAAGTAAATAAATAATAAATAATAATAAATAAATATATACATAGCAAGCCAAAAAAGGATTGCTAGAAAATGAAAAATACAAAAGGTTGCAGCAAGCATCCGATTATATCAATGAAAATTGGTTGTGACATGTTAGTGTATTATTGATTGCCATCTTCATCTAGGTCTCTAGGATCACACCGCCAACTCTCGAACAGTAAATTTGAGGAGGAGGAGCCACGCAAGAAAAAACGGACGACCTTCTCCTCGTAGATGAAATTTCGGTGTCCAAGTATCTGGAACAATAGTGTCTTGGCAGTATGGTTGTAAAAATGCTTCAAGACAGTGAAGAAATAGATAGAAATAAAAAGAGATCAGTTGACAGGGTGTGTTGTGCACAGATGGTGAAAGATATTTTATACACCAAAAACAAGTAAAACTACTGAAGTGATAAGCTTTAAAATACAGAACTCTGTTAGGGCCGGCAAAAACTATTTCACAGAAAAACAAAACCAAATGTGCCCACGGCTTACCAAGTAACAGAGAATACTGTAAAAAACATCATCATAAATAAAACTTGTGTTTGTGTAGACAAATCAATATTGTTAACATGCAAAGAAAGTCAAGACTGTGATTTAATTTGGTGATCATAATTTAAAAACAACAAAATTTGGAAACTAATCATGCATGTGATTTTATTAGGGAAATGTGAAAACAATTCAACGAAAATGCATGCATGTGTAAAATATATGCAAAACTTGAAGATAGATAAGGTAAAGAAGTAAATTTGAGTTTATTAGGGCAAGAGGTACATGAAATTTTAAAATGGCAGAGGAGATTTATTTATTTAAAAAAGAAAAAAAAAAAAATAACGATAATATTAAATTAATGGAAACTAGGGAAGCGGATGAGGGTCTTCTAAGAGGTGTTGTTTAACAACTTTGGTAAACTTTTTAAGCGATTTAATCTCGCGAATGTTGTTCGGTAACTGTTGCCAAAACTTTGGGCCTATGTATTTCAGGGATTGTTGGGATAGGGATTTGTTACAAAAAGGAATTAAAAATTGGGAATTGCTTCTTGTTTTCATTGTAGTTTTAGGTTTGTTCGGTATGCAATTGTGGAGAGCAGGTGGAAATGTGTTGTTATGGCATTTGTGCATTATGGATAATATTTCTAATTTGTACATGTCATGAATTGTTAACAGTCCATGTTGTCTTATTACAGAAACTGTATTTTCACGTTTACCAAGGTTAAATATTAGGAGAATGAACTTATTGCACACTCGCTGTAATTAAGTTAGCATTTGATTATTACCATAACACCAGGTGGATATGCAATAGTGAATGTGACTTAGTATAAGTGAGTGGTATAATGTAAGAAGTGAGGCTTGGTCAACAAGGGGTTTTACTTTACGTACCATGAGTAAATTAGTGTTAAGTTTCTTATGAAGTATTTGCATGTGTGGTTTCCAGGAAAGGTTGTCATTTAAAGTTAGACCAAGGAATTTAAAGCTGTTGACTTGTTCAATTTTATAGTTATTTATTGAAATGAGAGGTGGTGGTAACGAAGTAGATTTAGTGGAGTTAGAAAAGTACATGTATTTTGTTTTATCAGTGTTAAGAACCAGATTGTTGCTGGAAAGCCATGTGTATAATCTGTCTAGATCCGCATTGGCATTATCACAGGTAATGGATTGGTTGCGGCCAGGGGTAAAAATGGTGGCGTCATCGGCAAACATAATGGCTTTGCTATGGGTTAGGCAATTTGGCAGGTCATTGATATATATAAGGAATAGTAAAGGACCTAGAATGGATCCCTGAGGAACTCCTAATCTAACTGGGTTCAGGTTGGAAGATAGAGTTCCATTAAAATCAACAATTTGTTGTCGGTTTGATAAATAACTGGTGAACCAATCCAGTGCTACACCCCGGATGCCATAATGAGACATTTTGTCAAGCAAAATGTCATGATCAATGGTGTCGAATGCTTTTGACAGGTCTAAAAAAACACCAATAACAGATTTTTTATTTTCCAAATGATCAGATATTATATTAACCAGGAGATTGCTAGCATGGCTAGTTGAATGAGCTTTCCTAAATCCAAATTGATTGTTATGAAGTACATTATTGTGACTTAAGAAAGAGTGGGTTCTGTTGTACATTAATTTTTCTATTATTTTAGAAAATGAAGGAAGTAGACTAATCGGTTGGTAGTTATTTATCAGTGAGTGCTTGCATTTTTTAAACACTGGGATGACTTTTGCAATTTTGAAGTCATTTATAAATTTGCCTGAATGTAAGGATAGGTTAAATATATAAGATAGTACCTGTAATATATTGACTGGTGTGGATTTTACAACCTTTGAGGGGATATGATCTAAGCCACTGCTGGATTTAGATTTTAAGTCCAGTATTATTGTTTTGATTTCATTGGGACTAGTGGGGAATATATACATGGTGGAAGATGATTGGGATTTTAGGTAATCTGTGTGATGTGAGGTGGATGGTGGAATCCGGTTTACCAACTCAGTTGCAACATTTGAAAAATGATCATTAAAGTGATTAGCCATGTGTATTGGGTTGCTGGTAGATAATTCATCAATTTCAAATGACTTCGAAACTTGTGGTTTAGATTTCCCGAGTAGTTCATTTATAGTCCTCCATGTAGCCTTTATGTTATTTCTGTTAGTCTTGAAAATTTTTCTATAATGACATTTTTTTGCAGCTTGGATTTTGTGATAGTACAAGTTTCGAGCTTTATTGTATTCCAATTTGGAAGAGACTGTTCTTTTCAGTATATATTTTTTGTATAGTTTTTGTTTAGTTTTATTTAATTCCTTTACTTCTTCATTGAACCACTTTAAGTGGTATTTAGGTGCTTTGTAGGATACTAGTGGAAAGCTATTTTCAAACACTGTATTGTATTGCTCAATTAGGTTGGAATATGCAAGGTTGGGATCTGATTCACAAAATATATTGTCCGTGTTAAGATGTTGTAGGTTGTTGTTAAATGACTATATTTGCATCACTGAAAGATCTCGAGCTAGATAGATTGAGATCCATTAGATTTGCTATATTTCTGAATCAGGCCTCAGTGCCAGTATAACTGGTAAATGGTCAGATAATGTATCTGTTAGAATGCAAGCTTTTACTAATGGAGGTTTAATAGTGGTCCAAATATGATCAATTGCAGTTGCACCGGGGTCTGTAAACCAGGTTGGTTTGTTAATGATTGATTCATAGCAGAAGTCCTGCATTGTATTAGTGAAATCAGTGACAGTGTTATTATTAATATTAAGGAGGTCATAATTAAAATCCCCAACCATAATACAGTTACAGTTACGGTTGTCAATTTTTTCAAGTGAATCCGATAATTTGTGCTAAAGACTGAATTTGATTGTGTATCCAGTTTTGGAGACCTATAGATAACACCGCAGATTAACGATGATTTAGGGTTGGGTTTCATGTGTGGTGTTAAAGTGGGAAAAAACTACAAATAGTGATTCAAAAGCTTTCTCCTCCATAATAGAAATACAGTCCTTAATTTGAAACTCCAAATGAAAACGAATGTACATACCCACCCCCCCGCCCCTAGATTTAGATCGGCTATTACCTACAAAAACATAGCCAGGTAAATTTGAGTAGTGGCCGCTACGATTATCAACTATCCATGTTTCTGTAATGGCAATTACTTCCGGTTTGAACTGTAGGGATGCAACTAATGCCTCTAGTTTGGTAAAGTTGTTTGGGTTGGCCAGTGATCTAATATTAAGACTTAAAATTGTTAAGCCTTGCTTTTCAAATAAAAAGGATTTACATAGGGTGGTATTGACATATGATTCTGGGCACCTAATGGAAGTCAACTCATCATCTTCATCTAGCATATTTTCATTTAAATTGTCAAAAAAGTTATTTTATTTTTCTGGGTCGAGGGTCAAGCGGGTTACTTGGTCAGGGTTGGTTTGAGAGGAGGAGATGGAAAGTAAAGAAGAAAGTTCCAGATCGGGAATATTTGAGAATGGAAGGCAGGGTGGATCTTGGCAGTTATCACAAAACCATTTGTGGTGTAAAGTTGTGACATTCTTTTTAATATTTAACTGTTGCTTTGGTGGTGTTGGCAAGCATTTGCAATGAAAATTTGTGTTACAATTGTCACAGTAAATAAAGTTTTGATTTACACGGATTGTCTTGCTGCAGTTTAAACAGGCATTCTTTCTTATGGATATGGTTTGCATAATAAGGAGCTAGGATTTATACTAGACATAGTGCAAAAATATGGCACTGAAATTGACAAATGATTAAATTATTTAGACCTAGCAAGGATAGAAGATATATCTATCACTTAATCTATGTATAACTCGCCTTGTGTTTTGGTGTACAGTGAATATGACCCCATTGTTGGTCCAAACGCTTCGAAAGCCAAAGGCCTCTCTGGCTTTCTCCACGATTCGGAGCCGCCGCAGGGTCAGTGATTCTGTCATCGACATCCCCGTCCCCTTCAGGTGTTTCTTGGAGTCGTACACATCATTCCTCACCATCCGTTGTACAAACTTCACGATTATAGATGTGGAGTCCCTTTTCGATGGTAGCACGTGTGCGATGTCGATTGCCGCCTTTGAAATGGTATATGGCAGTTTAAGGCGGTTTAGAATGGTTAGCACATAACTTAAGAAATTGTCTTGGGGAATTCTTTTGCAGCCATGAATAATAAGACAGTTCCTCCTGCCATACTGCTCCAAGTTGTCAAGTCGCTCGTCTGTGTCTCTAACCACAGCCTTTAGATCTTTTAGGGAGGCTTCCAGATTATTTAGCGACTTCCGAATCTCCTGCAGTTCTTTCGGATGAGAAGAATCTGAAGCAGGAACAGGAGGAGCAGTATCTGGCCTTAAATTGCAATTGGACTCATACTTATCTTGTTTACTTTTAATTTGTGCTAGTGCGGTGTCCAATTCCTCCAACTTCTTCATAAGTGCAGATTCCATTGTATTCATATTTCTTGCTTGTCAGAGAGTTCACTTTCAGCACGATATCAGAAGATTTAATAAATATGCCCAGTTATTTAAAAATTCCTATTCGCTCATGCAACCTTATTCAAATAGAATCTTATGCTTGAGTAAATACACAGTTTACGTTTTCTGATTACGATTGGTGATCAGGGGTTGGAATATCTTACATAGCTCTTATTTCTAGTAAATGGCGTTGATTTTTGACGTATCGTTTTGACGTCTATTCTGCACTCTTCTTACCAAATAACGAACACATAGAATTTGTTAATGCTTATATTATGTCTCAGACCATACGTTATAGTCCAAGGTTGGAATCTATTTATGGTAAAACACAGTCTGCTTTACAAGTTTTTACTGGCTTAGGCCGAGTTAACACCCAAAAACGACAAAAATGTTTTTGTCGTAACGGACCGACGTTTTTTTCAAATAGAACGCATTGTCTCTTATGCGCCGATTCACACCAATCCGATTTTGACGCAAACGACACCTTTTCGGTCGTACAACGAAAAAACATGTTTTTCAGAAATAGAGCATGCGCTATTTTCCTAGCACATGTTTTTATCGGACGGCAGCAACACAAGTGTTTAAATTCGGTTATGGTTTACATTTGTTTTACTTTAACGACCAGTATTAGTAACCTTAACCTTCCACAGAGCAATCGACCTTCAACATCCAACTACACCAACGTAGTGGAGCCAGTACAACCGAAACGGGCGAGACTGCATTATGAACAGCAGCACGTACAACCGAATGTTGGACAGCAGCTCGTACAACCGAATGTTGGACAGCAGCACGTACAATCGAATGTTGGACAGCAGCTCGTACAACCGAATGTTGGACAGCAGCTCGTACAACCGAATGTTGGACAGCAGCTCGTACAACCGAATGTTGGACAGCAGCTCGTACAACCGAATGTTGGACAGCAGCACGTACAGCCGAATGTTGGACAGCAGCATGTACGACCGAATGTTGGACAGCCGCACGTACAACCAAATGTTGGACAGCAGGACGCACAACCGAATGTTGGACAGCAACACGTACAACCGAATGCTGGACAGCAACACGTACAACCGAATGTTGAACAGCAGCACGTACAACCGAACGTTGGACAGCAGGACGTACAACCGAATGTTGGACAGCAGCACGTACAACCGAATGTTGGACAGCAGGACGCACATCCGAATGTTGGACAGCAACACGTACAACCGAATGTTGGACAGCAGCATGTACAACCGAATGTTGGACAGCAGCACGTACAACCGAATGTTGGACAGGAGTTCGTACAACCGAATGTTGGACAGCAGCACGTACAACCGAATGTTGGACAGCAGCTCGTACAACCGAATGTTGGACAGCAGCACGCACAACCGAATGTTGGACAGCAACACGTACAACCGAATGTTGGACAGCAGCTCGTACAACCGAATGTTGGACAGCAACACGTACAACCGAATGTTGGAAAGCAACACGTACAATCGAATGTTGGACAGCAGCTCGTAGAACAACCGAATGTTGGACAGCAGCTCGTACAACCGAATGTTGGACAGCAGCTCGTACAACCGAATGTTGGACAGCAGGACGTAGAACAACCGAATGTTGGACAGCAGCTCGTACAACCGAATGTTGGACAGCAGCTCCTACAACCGAATGTTGGACAGGAGTTCGTACAACCGAATGTTGGACAGCAGCACGTACAACCGAATGTTGGACAGCACCACGTACAACCGAATGTTGGACAGCAGCACGTACAACCGAATGTTGGACAGCAGCACGTACAACCGAATGTTGGACAGCAGCTCGTACAACCGAATGTTGGACAGCAGCACGTACAATCGAATGTTGGACAGCAGCTCGTACAACCGAATGTTGGACAGCAACACGTACAACCGAATGTTGGACAGCAACACGTACAACCGAATGTTGGACAGCAACACGTACAACCGAATGATGGACAGCAGCACGTACAACCGAATGTTGGACAGCAGCTCGTACAACCGAATGTTGGACAGCAGCTCGTACAACCGAATGTTGGACAGCAACACGTACAACCGAATGTTGGACAGCAACACGTACAACCGAATGATGGACAGCAGCACGTACAACCGAATGTTGGACAGCAGCACGTACAACAGCTTGCACAGTACAATGTTGGACAGCAGCACGTACAACCGAATGTTGGACAGCAGCACGTACAATCGAATGTTGGACAGCAGCTCGTACAACCGAATGTTGGACAGCAACACGTACAACCGAATGTTGGACAGCAACACGTACAACCGAATGATGGACAGCAGCACGTACAACCGAATGTTGGACAGCAGCACGTACAACCGAATGTTGGACAGCAGCTCGTACAACCGAATGTTGGACAGCAGCTCGTACAACCGAATGTTGGACAGCAGCACGTACAACAGCTTGCACAGTACAATGTTGGACAACTCGTGCGATCGACCAATGCTAAGCACATTATTGAACAGAACGTCGTACAAGCAAACATTGAAAATCTATCTGGAGACATTATCATCCACCAATATCCTGAACCCCCTCCTGTTGATGTTAACCCACTTGGTGAGTGTTAATTTAAGATCGTAAACATCTTTACTAAGAATTTAAATAAAGAGTTCAAATTTGGTGTTTCGTCTAATTTGTAAAGATGCATTTTTTGTTTTATATTCCTTTGGAAAATAGATCAAGATTTCGTTGGTAACTGGCGAAACAATTAGTATTTTTATCTGCCACAAACTATATATAGCGTGTCAAATATACAAAGTGTATTTAGGTCATTAGGCTTGTTAAATTTGTCGGTTCCTTACCATTTCGACTCTCGATCAAGGATACGTTAAGGGTTAAAGTCGTATTTATTCATGACTCGCGCAACCGCCTGGTAAGGAAACACGAACGGCCATGAGTTTTGCCATCTCACGGCAAATAAATGGTAGTCAGTTCTGAAAAGAACTATTGGTTAGTCCCAAGTGGACTGATGTGTAAATACAAAACACGGCAATTTATACTGAACGTGACAATGGGCGCGAATGCAATAAAACAGGGTGTCCGCGTTATATGACGTTTGCCGTGACGATCAGTATGTTGTTCTATTGTGCAACCCAGCGCCGGTTTTAGGCCGATTTGACCGATTAGATCAAATTGGGTCCCGTTTCTTGAAGGGGACCCGCGCTAGCGGGAGTTATTCTGTTTTACGAGGTTTAAAATACTACTGAAAAGTAAAATAAAAAGTGAAATAATATTCTTTCTCATAATATCAATTTGTTATGCATCGTAACTAAGTCAAATTTATATTTCTGTGTCGGCCTGTTACGTCATAATAAATATGGTTGCTAAACAATATATATGTTTGGAAGTAAAACAATATATCGTAAATAAGCATCCACATTACCTTTAATTTGTTTTATAGCAAGTATTAAACGTCTATTTTTGTAGTTTGTATGTACTGGTATGTATTTTATGATATGTAAACAACCCTAAATTTTGCTATGAAGAGTAGGGGCCCCGCCATCACATTTCTAATTGGGCCCCGCGGTCCCTAGCACCGGGCTTGGTGCAACCGGTGCAATTAATATAATGATTGTGGGAAATTCTCACACGAGAATTTGCAACAAATTAAAGTAAAATCTCCATCGACCTCCGAACACGCAGGACAAACCTGGTATTTGCGCCTCATTTAACATATAGGGTTATACATCATTAAAAGTTTGTGGATATAATGTAGATGTTATTGTTAACTAATCTTACTTAAAATTAGTTTTAGTATTGTATATAACTCTAAACAGATGGATTCAAATTATATTAATTCTCGAAAGCCTTCAACCATACCAGTGGGGAAAATGCCACTAGAGTCGACAAACTTGCCCCATTGTGTTTAAAAACAGGACGGTAATTCCCGCTATCGGGAAAAATGTATAATTAGGCTAATTTGCAGCATTTTATCTGCAAATTTCAGAAAAACAGAACTAGAATTAAAGTAATCCAGTTAACCCTTTGAAATCACCATTATTAAATTAAGCAGATGCAAGCATAAATACACTACAAGAGATGGTCAGCAACGTATTTACTACCACTATTTCAAACCATACTTAAGGTGTATGCTATATGTTGTACAGGCAGAAACGATCGATTGTTACTTAACTCCCACGGTATATTAAAGTGAATAACTTGATGTTAGTGCGTAGCGTTATAGCATACAGATCACTGGTTTAAGGGGGAGGAGTGTTATTGATATGTTTAGTTTCCCTGCTGATGTTATATTTTTTTAAATTTAAAGTAATAAATGCTTTTCACTCACGAAATATCGGCTGTTAATGAATAAATGGCGTCAAAATACACAACGGATATCGTGCTTAAAATTCTTATTTTTTCGGGATTTCCCTAACGTTAAATACTTTAAATTTTACTGCATATCAATACACATAAGCAAATTTCTATAAATTATCGGTCAAATATTGTTTTTGTCCATTTTTTATTTTATAGTGCATAGCGCTTGAACGTCTGCTCTTATTTTGATCAGATTCGGTGAAATGACCTGTAGCAATCTTGACATTATATTTGCAAAAATTGCATTTATTTTATATAACCCACGCCAACTGGTTCGCTCTGTCATCACCTTATGACGTCATTAACACTTTTCACCTCATGACGTCATTAACACCTAAAGGAGGCGTTCAACTAATTATTCTCCCTATCTCCCCAATGCAAACTGACCTCTCAAAAAACGACTGTCACTCGAAATCCTGACATAGGAAGTCTTAGATTTTTTCACAATTTAAAATTGAAGCTTGGATCTGCAACCTAAACTCCAAAACCCTACAAAATTTTGTTTAAAAATTTTGAGCCCATACCCCCTCGTACATCGGCAACTTTTTTCCCAACAAACAGCTAGCAGATGCACAATCAACACCTTTATTTTACAAAGCACTGCTCCACGATTACAAAACTTTACAGCTAAACGAGAACACCGGCGCGCAGCCTAGCACATGCTGCTTACAACCAAACAAACATTGGGGAATCACCACCATTGTTACTCAGCAAAACACTCGTTTAAAAACAATGACTCATGAAGGGTACCACTCGTCACATCCTGCCGTTCATAGAGGTCTTAATTGGTTATACGCCATCTAAAGCAGTTGTTTTCCATCTACGTCATTATTTGCTTTATAAAGCGTTTTGTGCGATTACATATAAACACATAGAGACATAGAAACAAAACTTAATAAAGAATACGAGTACGAGTTGTCCAGGTTTTCTGTTTAGTGGAGGTTCCGCTGCCAGTCTAGTTTAGTTCAACGCCATGTGGGTATGTATGGATTCGGAACGGAAATTTATGTACTAGGTATAAAAGGCAGCGGACCCTGGGACTTGGTCCCGGCCAATTAAGAGCGTTGAAAAACCCCTGGCCCCACAGACCATTAGACACTTTGTGCCAATTAAAAAAGAAAACATTTACTTAGTGTTATTTTCTTGAAAACAAAGATGTGTTACTAAAATATGATTGTGACAGGCATGCTATATCGCACTGACATCCCCAACAAGAAGTCGACAAATCAGATTTAAACTTTAAGAGTTGTTACAAAACATGACCCACTTATGTAAAAACAGAAACTTATATACTAAACCCATGGGAATTTTCTAAAACCATGAAAAACTAAATCGGGCTGTTTTGGAAATTTAGCTTCATTTTACTGCAGCACTTGAAAAGAAGCTATAATTTAAAACCTTTTTGGTGAAATGTCCGTAAATTTAAGATGTTATTCTTTATTTAACTACACATGGAAAATAAGTTTGATTGGTTAACTATGGGACCAATGCGTTTATGCTTGCAGAAACAAACTACATACTCGGTGTATAAAATATACTTTGTGGTTAGGGTCCATGTAGCATGAATATATGGCATACAACATGTGTTTTACAAATAGTAGTGGTTAAACACGTGGTTGACACTCTCTAGTTTTAGCTAATATCGTAAATTTCGTTCTGTCATTACGGGGTATTTAACAAACCTTCCTGGTTATGGGTCCCATTTGGAAAAATGGGACACATATTGTTTTTGTCCGTTTTTTTTTTTCTTTTTTTTTTTTTTTCGTCAAACGCTTGACAGGTATGATTTGTGGACCCAACATCTACCAAAAGGGGTAATGGATTCACAACGAAACTTGGTAATTTGTTAGACGACATGGTCTAGAAATGCACAGACTAAAATTTTGGGTGATAAATTTAGGGGAATTCCCCTGGCACGTTAAAAACCAAAACGGTATTTTTTTCTAAAAAATTAGCTCTTTTGCGCATAGCGCTTGAACGAAAGCTCCAATTTAAATCAGATTTGACAAAATGGAAGTTCATTAGTAACTGATTGAACACTTAAAAGAAATAAAAAAATTACCTAGGAAAATACCCTACAAAATAAGATTTTGTTGTCAAATCATGATTGTGACAGGCATGCTATGTCGCCCCGACATCTATCAGAAGGAATAATAACATCGCAATGAGACTTCGTTATTTTTTTGACAACATGGTCTAGATATGCAAAAAACAAAATTTTGGGTGATGAATCCAGGGGAATTCCCCTGGCACGTTAAAAAACAAAACGGTATTTTTTTTCTAAAAAATTAGCTCTTTTGCGCATAGCGTTTGAACGGTAGCCTCAATTTGAATCAGATTTAATAAAATGTAAGTGCATTAGTAGCTGATTTAACACCTAAAAGAAATAAAAAAATTACTTAGGGAAATACCCTAAAAAATAAGATTTTGTTGTCAAATCATGATTGTTACAGGCATGCCAATATCGCCCCGACATCTACCAGAAGTAATAGTAAAATCGCAATGAGACTTTTTCATTTTTTAACAACATGGTCTGGATATGCAGAAACCAAAATTTTGGATAATAAATCCAGGGGAATTCCCCTGGCACGTTAAAAACCAAAACGGTATTTTTTTCTAAAAAAATAGCTTATTTGCGCATAGAGCTTGAACGGTAGCTCCAATTTGAATCAGATTTAATAAAATGTAAGAGCATTAGTAACTGATTTAACACTTACAAGAATTAAAAAAAATACTTGGGGAAATATCCTAAAAAATAAGCTTTTGTTGTCAAATCATGAATGTTACAGGCATGCCATGTCGACCCGACATCTACAAGAATAAAACATGTATGCGCAATCAAACTTTTTTATTTGTAAGACAACATGGGCTATATATTCAGAAACTAAAATTTTGGATAATAAATCCAGGGGAATTCCCCTGAGACGTTAAAAACCAAAGTGGTATTTTTTCTAAAAAATTAGCTTTTTTGCGCATATTGCTTGAACGGCAGCTCAAATTTGAATCAGATTTGGTAAAATGTTAGACTATTAAACACTCTGTTCCAATTAAAAGAAAGAAAACATTTATTAGGGTAATTCCTTTAAAAACGAAGATATGTTCCTGAATTATGATTGTAACAGGTATGCCATATCGTACTGACATCTCCAACAAGGAGATCGACAAATCAGACAAGGAGATTGACAAATCAGATTAAAACATTAAGAATTGGTATATAACATAACCCACATATGTAAAAACAGAAACTTACGTAATAAACCAAGTATAAACTTATCTACTAAACCCAGTAATTCCCTGAAACCAAGAAAAACTAAACCGGGCTGTTTTGGGAATTTAGCTTCATTTCAATACAGCGCTTAAAAGGAAGCTTTAATTAAAAACATTTGTGGTGAAATGTTCGTAAATTTAAGACGTTTATTTTTTTACCTTTACATGGAAAAGAAGTTTGGTTTAATAACTATGGGACCCATGCGTTTATGCTTGCAGAAACAAAGTACATAGTCAGTGTATAAAATACAAAATGTGGTTAGGGACCCTGTAGCATGAATATATGGCATACAACAGGTGTTTTACAAATAGTGGCGGTTAAACACGTGGTTGACACTCTCTAGTTTTACATTTGTGTCTGTGTTACATCACAAGAATGGGAGGTTGTCCATAATAACACTAAAATCCCCATTTTCCTTTTTATTCCCCCTTTTTCTTTTTTTTTAAATTACTAAAAATCTTCTCTCTCTCTCATTTTAGGGTTTGTAGCAGCGCTTTAACTTTAGATGGGGTTTAAGCATGGTAAGACAAGGGGTAAACAGAGGTAAGGTAATTTTTTGGGTTATCTCGCAGCGTGCAGTCAGTCAAAGCACTGTACACAGTGGCATAGCTTAGGTAGGTTTAGCGTAAGCTGGGAAGAGGTCAGAGCAAAAGCGGCCAACCGGGACCACCTCTCTGATGTTATGAAATTGTACACAGTTTATTTAAGACTCATAACAGGAAACGCATGTTTGTACACGAAGCTTGGAAGGCGTTAAACAGGCCTCAAGGGAGACAATTCATCAACTGAGCTGCCAAAAACATGAAACTAATGGCAACTTCACATCCACAAAATACACATGGCATAACAAATTAATAGTAAAAAAATATACAGCGGGACAATTATAATTATGTTTAGGATTCCATGATGTTTATTTCCCGGAGTTTCTCCCATTCCGTTTTTAGTGTAGCCCCACTAATTGCACAACACTCATCATTTAGTCTATGGTTCTTACTAACTGCTTAATAAACTTTTTGTAAAGTTTCCTATTAGGACAGGCAATAAATTGTAAAGTAAATATAATACCACTGCAAATATGAAAGAGCATGCAGTTGTAATTGTTTAAAGTCAAACAGTCAACGAAGTATTCAATATCCAATCAGGTTGAAATTTTCTTAAATTCTAACCGAAATGCCAAAAGCTCGCCTCACTCTTTATGTTTGAAAAAACTTAATGGGGAATTCTTGCTTTGTTAAAAATGTAAAAATAGGCCCAGGTTTTAGCTTTATTACCGTTATCACTAATATTTTTATATTAAAATTCATCCGACCGGGTAGCCTTTTAGCCGTAAGGTTGCAGCTACGAAACTGGTCCCGTGTGTAAACCCCCTTGGTTTTCCCATTCACGAAGATAAACATAATTATCCTATTCTATATTGTTTTCGGCTTTTTGTGCTTAATGACCAAGCATGTGTAAAAATTTCAAAATATTTGTTATCCCATTACATAAATTGCAAAAAACAACCTAAAAATAATAAAAAATATATTAAATTATAATTAAAAACTCATTAAAAATGATATTATTATTAAAAAAGTATAAAACGCTTTGTGTTGATTAAAATAAGACATTCCTATTAAAAAACTATAAAAATCCAACTTAGTTAAGCCTATGAAATACCCAATAATAAAATAAGCATAATCACATGTAAATCCCTTAAAAGAGTGAGCGTACGCTATATATCCAGTGTTCACACATGGAATATCTTATACAAAGTTCTATGTTACTGCAGAAACTAATGAGTTTCCGAGTAAACTATCCCAACTCGATATCCATGTTTGTGAGTAAAGTGATCACGTTGGTATAAGACAATCAACATCTCTAAAATAATACATTTACATTACATTAGTATGGGTGGGTCCATGGTAGCCCCGGGACCAGGAATGTAGGCCATAGAAGACCCGTTGCTTATAACGCCCTTGAGCTATCATAGCGGATATAGCGGTCAAGTGTGTCTGTGTCCTGGAGAAAGCTGACTAAATGCTTGACCGGGATAGATGCGAGATCATCAGATTTAAAAACTCTAAAATTTCTCCATCTGGTCCGAACAAATGCTAAACAGTGGTCAACAGGGTGTAAAGCTTCTTTATGGCAGAAGGGATAGGTTGCACATGCCGTGCGCATGAGGATGGATTGGTGCTAAGCTGATCTAAAGAACTGTTCACTACTGTTTACGCAGAAAGCTGAGATGGAGAGTGCAGGAACTTTAATCAACTGGCAATAAAAGAAGATGGCTATCTTCCATTGCTTGGTTGCAGATGTCAGTAGTATGACTTTTCTTGTGGCACACTAAGTAACCAGACCTCTTCCAGTGGCATGCAGCCTCTTGACTAGTGAATTGGCTTGGTAGAGTGTCCACCAGGAGGTTCCATAACAAGGGGGATAGGATTTCCCGTTGTGAGCAACTTTTTTCGACCTGTTTCCTCTCGGTACAGCCATGCAGTTCTGCTGTGGCTGTTCGGTGTTATAGCATATGGCTTATCTACCAGATGACTATTTTATTGACATGATATTTTCGCAGAGGAACAATCATGGATTCTATTTGATTAAAGTAAAATTATTATTTTTTTTTTTAATTTCGAACACATGATGGGCTCGTCACCAGAATCGATTTTTGTATAAGAGTCGGCATATGAATCGGTCGCGTTAACCATTCGGCCACACGACCGTAAAGTATAAAAAGGAGCCTATAATCACTTCTCTGTGCTGCTAGAATTATTTTCATTTACTAATTTGAATATTCGAATGGCAACAGTCTGCGTCTTGGAAAATCGTATTACTCTGTAGTAGTGCGGTTATCCGGCACAGTCTTCAATTTCATCCGCTGGAGGGAGTGTGTAAAGCTGTTTGGTTACTTTAGGATACTGGAATTAAAACTCCCCGAAAACGTGGCTCGTACGCTGTGGAGATACTCGTGGAAAGTGTCTGCCAGCATCCACCTAGTACGGATACCATTATAAGTGGATTAATTTCCACATTGCACGTAGGTTTTGATCCAAGACCAACAACTCGCGTTAAACAAAACAAATCACGCAATCAAAAGTGGCAAAAGGCTCCCTCAATATCCAGGAAACACCGAGAGCATGGGATTATGAAGGACCGCCTTCTTCAGTTTTGATGATCCTTTGTTATTAACGCTCCCTGGAAAATGTGCATCCAGTAGAACGTGTAAAGTTTTAGATGAAATTCTGCTGAAATCGCTATTTGATATCCGTAAAGATCCACACCAATGCTTCTTCACACTCGGCAGGAGTCTAAACCTTTAGAGGTTTTTGGTGGGGACATACCATTAGAAATGAGTGTATTTGATGTTTTTTTAATCAGGTGACAGTAATTCTCATACTTGCAAGCAGATTAACATTCGCAGCACATTATGGATGGTTGCTTGTCTCTTTCCGTGGGAGGGTTGAGCCTCTGTATTTTCACCGTCTCGTTTTTAGAAGGATATAATTACTTGATGCTGCTCGCGCGTGGCTCGATTGTTCTGACTCCCAATCCGACTCCAAGATCGAGTCTACGCCGATTGGAAAGTTAGTTGTTTATTTTCAAACGTTATCAATATGAACACACGAGTAAATCAAAGCACTTTACTCGTGACCGCTTCGCTGCGACCGACTAGCGTCGTAATAACTGCGCGATACGATAAATAAACAGTTCGTTTTCCAACCGGTTCTTGTTCAAACTGGAAGATGCGCCTTTAGTCCTGTTCTTTCTGTGTCGACTGTGCGACAAAGCCCCGAAAACCAGGCCGAAGCCTGCTGCTGCTTTTCCTCAGCGACTTACTTTATTCTCCCCAAAGTTAGTCCAAAAGCATGGTTTAATAGGCCCACTCATGTCCAAGTCAGTCCAAGCACTCGACCACGCCCGTCTTACTTCGTTGCACATTGGCACAAGGTAACTCGTGACGAATACGTCACAATCAGCTGACTAACCGCACATTCTTCTATTACGTCATTCCTTGAGACAGTATAGCATGACTTGCGGCTTTAAAGCAGAATGACGTCACCTTATCGCAGATGTTTGGATAATTGTGGTGAATACATGGCGAAGAAATCTACACTGTAAGTTCTGGCGAGTAATTCATCCAGTCAGTTTTGTTAACATTCCTGTAATGCAAAATGGGTCAGGTAGTATTACATAGGTTGTTCACCCCAAACTTATGAACTAGTGGTGGTCGGAAAATAAAGGCTTCTTTATTGACTTTTTAAGTTTTTACCTTTGAAAGCAGGTTGGCAAAGCACAGCGTGAGATCGAGAATCTCGGCTTTGTGTCTGGCGACAAAGGTCGGAGAGTTGCCAGTGTTGCATAATGACAGCCTTGTGCCTATTAAATACAGCGGAACCCTGCTTGGCGAACACCTCGATAATATGACCACCTCTTTACCAGGACCGCCATATTTTGGTCCAAAACTTCGGATTTAACTCAACTAAAAAGAACATCTTATAAGATATACGTCAGAACTAACAGTTGTTTAAATTCATTCTGCAGTATCTTATAAAAAATGGCATTTGGTAAAAAAAATGGTAAAAAGGCATACGTTTTGGCTACATATGACGACAACAAGCTCCAAAGCAAAATTCGCTAACGCGACCCCTTGATGAAGGTCTCATAGTGGTCAGGTAAGTTGGGTTTCACTGTACTCCATTAGGGCATGTTCGGAATAATTTTCCCAGTAGTAATGGTGAGCGTTTGCATCTGTCCCGATGAGCAGACGAAGGTTTGATTGTTCACAATGGGTGACAAGTTCTCGCATCTTGTGCAGTGGTGGTTCCGTGGGGTTATCACCAGCCATGTAAACAGAACATAAACAACAGGGTTATTGTTTTGTGACACCCGAAAGGTTGTTTTGAAACGATCAATTGTGGTAGTTATTATGTTTTATATTTAGTGATGTATTTTAAGTTTTGGGGGATTTTTCGTTTAAAATGTGTTGATTTAAATGACATTTTTGTCTTCCCAAATCACGCTATATATTTGTTCAACGTCCTTTAAAGTTTAGAGTAGGTAATGCTTTCCAGTTTTGAAATATTCGGTATCGACGAATAAATGGCCTCGAAAATACACAAAGGCTGTCGTGCAATGCATAAGCAAATAACTCTGTAGATTTAACTTATTTCATCATTTTTTCGGGGATTACAGACTGATCACTAATTTCAGAAAGCCGATTCGTCATTTTGTCGTCGCTTGTTCCTATTGTTCTTTCTGTGTCGACTGTGCGACGAATCCGTCAAGGCCGGGCCCTCCCGCCGCACCCGGCCGCAGTCTTCTACTATTTTTGCGGCAGAGCTCAAGCGTTCATCCTCTTTCTGCTTAGTTCTGCTACTGGTTCCACCCACGGCCTCGAGTTCGTCCGAAGCCTTGTTTTCCCCCCACTTATGAGCAGTAAGTTCAAGCACTATATCAAGCCTGTCTCATTTCATCACACACGACCAGGCTTGAAGTAACTCGTGACGAATACGACATAATCAGTTGAACAACTGCACATTCTTCCATTACGTCATACATTGAGGCGTTCCCAGGATGATTCTGCGGTTTTTAAGTGGATGACGTCATCTTATCGCAGATGTTTGAATTGTGGTGAATACATGGCGAATTCCTGCAGGATTAGTGGTTAAGAAGAGATTAGCGTTAGGGTTGGGGTTCACGTTAGTTTTCCCATGAAAAGTGTGAGCAGTTTCCCTCCTTTTAGTGTTGACCCACTATTCCACTTGTTTTTCCTCAATGTCAACTTAGTGCATAGCCCACACAACCGAATAGCCAGCATTTGGTTTTGAACCATTACCTTTCGCCTAACAGTTTGACGTGCTACTGATAGTGGTACCATATGAGCTAACCGGTGCTGTATATTTTTGAAAAAATAAGAATCAACCTCTAAAAAAAGAAAAAAGGGATTTGTCGTTCCGTATGAACAACTGTCTCCTAGAAATTGCTCGATGCCATACAGCCTCTACCTCCCTAATAAGACCAATAGAAATCATGGTTTTCATTTTTTTGCTTAGAATTAACTATTTTTTTTCTCAAGGGGGGCGCGAGCATGAAGCTTCTTTATTTGAAGCTTCTCAAGGGGGGCGCGAGCATGACAGTGACATATTGCAGGGTTCGAATTAACGATTTTGAAACTATTCGCGAAATGCGTGGGATACGAGAAAATCTTTAGCTATGTTAAATTGCCTTAGAATGCGGTTTCAGAACCTCTCAAACTAATCTTTAAAGCCAGAAAGATAATTCATTAAGCAAACAGTACCGTTATTAGTAATGATAAACTACAATAAACGTGTCGTGAGTTAATGCGTGTAGGATAGGACGAATATCGACAAGACGAAGCCTTTAATTGAAACGAGTAATCTTACTTGTTAAAACACCATATAACATTATTATAAAGAGGTGTGTCGCATCTCCGCCAATCATAAATAAAGGAATCGTGGTATATTAACCAATAATGGCTATTGTTGCGCTGTGATAGAAATGCTTATTATGTGTCAATAATGCAAAGTATAAGCAAGGTAAATAAATGTAATAGTAATTCCATTGTTAAATGTTATGTTGAAGGCTAAATATGTTATATTATATTGTGTTGATGATTTATTATTAAAAGTGGCGAAATCAGTAACGGTAATTTATATTTTCGCGATTTTGTTAAATTTTGTAATTCGCGAACTTTAAAAAACGGTTCGCGAACCCTTGCATCCTTTACACTAAGCAGGGTAATGGCAAATCAATCATTGCTCTATTTTTCGTAAATTTGATTTTTGAGTAGGTGAGGCGTGAGCATGAATTACAAATCTCAAGGGGTCGCGACTGAAAAAGTTTAAGAACCACTGAGTTAGAGTTATGCTGGGAGGTTTGATTACTAGCCTTAGCCTTGGGTTTGAACCTAACCACGCAATAGGTAGATTTATTTTTTGCTACTTAGAGGACGCCTACTGTATTAGTTGCCACATAGCTGTTGAACGAAACTGACCTTTGACTTTAGTACAGAATCTATAGTTCAGACTTAAACAGATAGATTTATTCATTGGTTATATGGCGAGCAGCAAATCGGTACGTTAGTTAAGTTTGTTAGGTAAGTTATATTATGAAGTGAAAATGTTGGGTTTTATATACTGTTCCCTATGAATCCAAGAATCTTGCCTAAGGGCAAACTGCAAAGTTGCGATACCAGTACACAATAGATTATTCGTAACAGCGTTTGTTAATTACTGTTTAGAAGACAGAAAACTATTTACGGCGGTAAAATATTAGAGGCACGACAGCTTTCTAAACTTATTATCCACGTACAACAGATTGCGGTCAGCAAACATACACGTCGATTAAATAAACCCGCAGATTAGGCAATATCCAGGGTCAGTGATGCTACGATCACGAACCGAAATTCCGGTCACCCGCAACAGAACGACCACCGACCAAACCTTTCAATGCAGGGCCAATTTGCCTAATTGCCTGACTTATTATTGGCAATGTGCATCTAGAGCATATTAGCTATTCTTAATATAATTGAACAATTAAATGTAGCATATCTAACATAGGTATCACTCATGTGTTTTGCACACTTTACTTCAAATGACTTTACACGTCCCTGTATTTTTACCATAAGTGAATCGCCTAAACTAGTAATCTGGCAGGTCTATATATTTACCATATTTATATTTTTCTTACAGCTGAAGAATTAAAAAGCAAGTTGACTGTCCGTGCTAAAGAAATTGTCGGGGAAACCATCCTGCCAATTCATCTTGAACGTGAAATTACGAGAGTGAAACTTCAAATCACTGAAGTCCGTCGTCAGCATATTATTTATGGGGACGACTATGACTGGGAGGAACATATGGCGCGTAATGTTCCATTGATCCCCACCACAGATGGATCAAGGATTGCAATCAACCGACTGTTTGATAAAGCTAAAGAAACTGCAAGACAAGCTGCACCAACGTCTACAACTGATGAAGCTAAAGAAAAGTACATCAAACGACATGGTAACACTGCCAATTTAATAGGTCTGCCCGGCGTCGGGAAAACTACAACCAGCAAGATGGTCACCCAATCCATACTGGATAAAATGATTCTGCCAGAAACAGAGTATTTGTTCTACATTTCAATAACAAATGTTGACTTTAAGAAAAAAGTAACACCTTTTCGATTTCTAACTGACAACAGCATTAGCAATTGGCTTCATTGCGACAAGGAAAACAAAGAGTTGATAAATGTGTTGCATAATAATCCAAATGTTGTCATTGTGATGGACGGTTTGGATGAAGCTGCAGCCAATTTCTCTGAAACACCAAAAAATTGTCCTTTGAATGAAAAGTCAAAACCGGTGGACATCATCAAGAACTTGCTTAATGGTACTCTTCTTTTGCCCAATGCTGTGAAACTTGTGACTTCTAGACCAGGTCAGTTCTATCAGATACACCCGGATTGTCGACCAACGTTCGTCTCTTGAAGTGCTGGGTCTTGATCAGGATGCCATAGATGATCTCGGATCACAGATCTGTGGTGAAAGATATCCTGCAATAAAAAAATATCTGAAGGAGCGACCTAACCTTTCTGCTTTGTGTTATGTCCCGGTCAATTGCATTCTGATCATGGCTTGCCTTCTTATTTGTCTATCTACAGGCAAAGAGATAAACTCAATGACGCAAGTCTTAATCTACGCACTAACTTACTACATGACTTCTGAGCATCTGAAATCTGACATGACGGAAGAACAAATCAGCTTGGAACTGGTTAAATTAAGCCAACTTGCTATAAACGGATTTGATAAACAACAACTAGTTTTTGATATAAATGACTTTAAGGAGGTAGGCATCAACAAGGCAATGGCCAATAACTTTATGCACACATATGTTGACAAAGCATCAGGCATGAGGATGAAAATATTAGAAGGACATAAGCGAAGTTACTTTTCGCACCTTATGTGGCAGGAATTTCTCACTGCTGTTCACATGATGCTCTTCATGCCATATAAACAATTCGCACTTAACAAGTCCAAATTAAAAAAAATCCAGTGGGAAGTTGTGACAAGATTCTTGTTCGGCATTTGCAACCCGACATCCAAAGCAGATCTGGAACTCATCTTCCCAACTTCAGAGATTAAAGATTTTGAGAAAAAAAAGAAAATGATGCTGGGTATTATTTCAAGACAACAAATAGATCCGAAGAAAAAAAACTTCAATACTTTACTTGGTAAAGTGTCAGGCTGGATGCATGAACTTGATGATAAAGAAATAATAAAACAAGTAGAACAATGTCTACCACCTGACATAACAATAAAAGTTCCTTCGAACCCAGCCCAAGCATATGATCTTGCATTTGCCTTCAAATCCTGTTCAGCACCTCACAACTTAAATGTGGAAGAAGTTTTTAATCATCGTGAAACCTCATCTTTTCTTCATGGTTTACAGGGATCAACGAACACCAGAGTAAGTCAACAGGATCACATATGTTTAGCTCAAGTAGTATAAAAGAAACCTTATTTTAAACTAAAACATGTAAATAATGTTACAAGCTTACAACAACCACAATTTTTAAATTCACCTTTAAGGTGCATGCGCTATATGATTGTAAATACGATTGGGTTTCCTGGTGATTGGATTCTTAATACAAGTATTACTTAATGGGTTCCCAAGTTGCCAACACCCCAAAAAAGAAATTATGTAAATAACAAAGTTAATCAATCAAAATGTGACAACTAAACAAAGGGTTTAAAATAACACATCGTCACAAATAAATGAAACTCAAGAAAAGGGCAAACCAGGCAAAAACAATACTTTATATTCATTACACAATTGTTAATACTATATTCATTACATAATACCTAATAATTTAATTATAACATAACAGCTAATACTATATCCATTACACAATTGTTAATACTATATTCATTACACAATTGTTAATACTATATTCATTACACAATTGTTAATACTATATCCATTACACAATTGTTAATACTATATTCATTACATAATGGCTAATACTATATTCATTATACAATAGCTAATACTATATTCATTACACAATAGCTAATACTATATTCATTACACAATAGCTAATATTATATTCATTACACAATAGCTAATACTATATTCATTACACAGTAGCTAATACTATATTCATTACACAATAGCTAATACTATATTCATTACACAATAGCTAATACTATATCCATTACACAATATTTAATCCTATATTCATTACACAGTAGCTAATACTATTCATTACACAATAGCTAATACTATATTCATTACACAGTAGTTAATACTATATTCATTACACAATAGCTAATACTATACTCATTACACAACAGCTAATACTATATTCATAACACAGTAGATAATTCTATATTCATTACACAATAGCTAATACTGTATTCATAACACAGTAGCTAATTCTATATTCATTACACAATAGCTAATATTATATTCATTACACAGTAGCTAATTCTATATTCATTACACAATAGCTAATACTATATTCATTACACAATTGTTAATACTATATTCATTACACAACAGCTAATACTATATTCATTACACAGTAGCTAATACTATATCCATTACACAATAGCTAATACTATATTCATTGCACAATAGTTAATACTATATTCATTACACAACAGTTAATACTATATTCATTACACAATAGCTAATACTATATTCATAACACAGTAGCTATTTCTATATTCATTACACAATAGCTAATATTATATTCATTACACAGTAGCTAATTCTATATTCATTACACAATTGTTAATACTATATTCATTACACAACAGCTAATACTATATTCATTACACAATTGTTAATACTATATTCATTAATCAATAGCTAATACTATATCCATTACACAACAGCTAATACTATATTCATTACACAACAGCTAATACTATATTCATTACATAATTGTTAATACTATATTCATTATACAATAGCTAATACTATATTCATAACACAATAGCTAATAGTATATTCATTACACAACAGATAATACTATAATCGTTACACAGTAGTTAATACTATATTCATTTCACAACAGTTAATACTATATTCATTACACAATTGTTAATACTATATTCATTACACAACAGCTAATACTATATCCATTACACAATAGTTAAGACTATATTCATTACACAATAGCTAATACTATACTCATTACACAACAGCTAATACTATATCCATTACTCAATATTTAATCCTATATTCATTACACAGTAGCTAATACTATATTCATTACACAATAGCTAATACTATATTCATTAATCAATAGCTAATACTATATCCATTACACAACAGCTAATACTATATTCATTACACAATTGTTAATACTATAATTATTACACAATAGCTAATACTATATTCATAACACAGTAGCTAATTCTATATTCATTACACAATAGCTAATATTATATTCATTACACAGTAGCTAATTCTATATTCATTACACAACAGTTAATACTATATTCATTACACAACAGCTAATCCTATATTCATTTCAATATTCATTACAATATAGCTAATAATATATTCATTACAAAATAGCTAATACTATATTCATTACACAACAGTTAATACTATATCCATTACACAACAGCTAATACTATATTCATTACACAATTGTTAATACTATATTCATTACACAATAGCTAATACTATATTCATTACACAACAGTTAATACTATATCCATTACACAACAGCTAATACTATATTCATTACACAACAGCTAATACTATATTCATTACACAACTGTTAATACTATATTCATTACACAATAGCTAATACTATATTCATAACACAGTAGCTAATTCTATATTCATTACACAATAGCTAATATTATATTCATTACACAGTAGCTAATAATATATTCATTATACAACAGTTAATACTATATTCATTACACAGTAGTTAATACTATATTCATTACACAATAGCTAATATTATATTCATTACACAATAGCTAATACTATATTTATTACACAATAGCTAATACTATATTCATTACTCAATAGTTAATACTATATTCATTACACAGTAGTTAATACTATATTCATAACACAGTAGCTAATTCTATATTCATTACACAATAGCTAATATTATATTCATTACACAGTAGCTAATAATATATTCATTATACAACAGCTAATACTATATTCATAACACAGTAGCTAATTCTATATTCATTACACAATAGCTAATATTATATTCATTACACAATTGTAAAACTATACTCATTACACAACAGCTAATACTATATTCATTACACAATTGTTAATACTATATTCATTACATAATAGCTAATACTATGTTCAATATACAATAGCTAATACTATATTCATTACTTTAGCTAATACTATATTCATTACACAACAGTTAATACTATATTCATTACACAACAGCTAATACTATATTCATTTCAATATTCATTACAATATAGCTAATAATATATTCATTACATTATTTATTACAATATAGCTAATAATATATTCATTACAATATAGCTAATAATATATTCATTACAATATAGCTAATAATATATTCATTACACAGTAGCTAATACTATATTCATTACACAGTAGCTAATACTATATTCATTACACAGTAGTTTATACTATATTCATTACACGATAGCTAATACTATATTTATTATACAATAGCTAATACTATATTCATTACACAATTGTTAATACTATTTTCATTACGCAGTAGTTAATACTATATTCATTACACAGTAGTTAATAGTATATTCATTACACAATAGCTAATACTATATCCATTACACAATAGTTAATACTATATTCATTACACAATTGTTAATACTATATTCATTACACAACAGCTAATACTATAATCGTTACACAGTAGTTAATACTATATTCATTTCACAACAGTTAATACTATATTCATTACACAATTGTTAATGCTATATTCATTACACAATAGCTAATACTATATCCATTACACAACAGCTAATACTATATTCATTACACAGTAGCTAATACTATATTCATTACATAATAGCTAATACTATATTCATTATACAATAGTTAAGACTATATTCATTACACAATTGTTAATACTATATTCATTACACAACAGCTAAACTATATCCATTACACAACAGCTAATACTATATTCATTACACAATTGTTAATACTATATTCATTACATAATAGGTAATAGTATATTCATTAAACAATAGTTAAGCATATATTCATTACACAATTGTTAA
>CH000658.1:2779-17492 GCA_000149265.1 Ciona savignyi | reverse complement strand
TTCCATCCGCACGTCAGGCAAACTCCGATTCAACGCAATCATTTCCGACGCCATCAAATTGAACTGGTTGATCTTAAACTTTTCAAGTTTTTCTTTTTCCTTTTCCTTAGGAATGACGACGGGTTTCCCCATTTCCCCAGGACCACTGGTCAAACTGAACTTCGGAAGTGCTGGAAATAAATCGATTAAAACGTTGGAAAAGTTTCGTCTGCAAATTCACATGGATTTTTATAAGATTTAGTATTTTTGGCGCTTTCAATTTTGATATTTCGAAATCAACTGTTTAAACTTTTGATGCATGGCAACTAAGAACTCATTAATTATAGATTTAAGCAAACAGAAGAACTATTTAATTAGTTTTTTAAAGACAAATATATATCACAAACTAAACTAGACATATTTAGTGTTAAAGTTGGTTGCCAAACCATATGAACAATTTCATCACAAAACACAACAATATTAACACGGACTGGGAATCTAGAAAATGCTAGAAAGACGCAAAATAACCAAACCCAAAAGGTAAATTACCCACATAATATTGCAGTATGTGTCATATAACTTGTTTAACAATATGATTTGATTGTTTTACGTTTACACACACTGAAAATGCCTGGTTAGGTCGGCGAAAAATATTTGTCTTAAAATTGTTTTATTTTTTCTCTTGGCTATCCGCCGTTTAAATATTAAATTACTTTTCTTGATTCAAATCCCCAAAGAACAATCTCCCAAATGACACAACAATTGTTCTTCGCAACAATAAGTGCTTTGTTTGCAAACAATGAACATTGTTTATACACAACAAGACTAATAAGATGTATCAATCACACTGGTTCATGTAAAACCTTGCTTAAACCTTTAAACTTGAGTCGAATGCCAAATAAGGAAACATTCAATCAGGAATAAATGCTTAAAATGCCAAAAGTTCATCATTTTTTAAATTATCCATTTTAGAATTTTAATACAAACTTTTAAAATAACCTTTTTTAAACCGACTGTTTTTTTGCATTGTTAAAAGTTAACAAACAGTGACCTAGCATATTTAAGAAATTCACTCTAAAGGTCTCCATCACACAGGACACACTGCAATAGATAATATAAATGCACAAACAATATTCTAATTCCTTTGATGTCATAATCCCTTCTAATTCCGTGGAGGCGATATAGAAATCTCATTATTTCTCATTCTTACTCAAATCAACCAAGTATTAAGATGATGGGATTTTAAATCATTAGCTTTTGTTTGGATGTTTCAACAGAAATATATTTCTTTATTCAGTTAGAATCAAACTTCCATCAATATTAAAAGCGTCAAGCAACTAATACACTGGGATAAAACAGCACTTCATCCAATCCTGGTTGTCACAAATCCGTGCATAACATTCCCCACTCACGCAATCTCACCATTTTCAATCGCCGGCAGAACTCGTTTCGACAGAAAGTTCCCACTTTCCCTGCTTTTCTCGCAATCTGACTTGCAGTCGGTGAAGTTGAGAAGAAAGAAAACGTCAACCATGAACCAGAACAACGACGTCGCAAGTATTATCTTTGTGATGTCATAGATATTATTAGTACCGGGTATATGGATGTGATATCAGTGTGGACGCTAAATGAACCAAAATAGAAGAATGAGAAATTTTAAAATAATTTATTATATAAATTATCATTATGGCTGAGGTTAGCCTTGGGTAATACAGTTTGGGACAGAGCTGGTTTCTTTTAATTTATTGTTTACAACCCATATTGCTGCCCAGTATTAAAACCAAGTATCAAATGGGGTTAAGTGGAGGTTTATTATGAACAAATACAATATTCACCCAAGATACATACAGGTATGTAATTCCTAAAATGAAAAAATATAGATGTGGCCTAAAATAATATATAGTTGATTCAAATAAATCATTACCTTGCAGTATTGCATTTTGCGTGATCGAAACGTAAACATTTTGCGAATTTTCTTGAACAAAAACTTCAAAATATTAAATTGACTTGATAATTTCCACCGATTCTCATGACACTTCAATTTGAATAGTTGATTTGATGATACATACACTCTACTTCAATTAAACCTTTAAAAATAGGCTGCTGTTAGATTGAATAAGTTCTGTTAGTATTCAATGATTGTTTCCGAACAAGCGTGAAACACGGTCGGTTTATTCAAATCCACATCGTCGGCCATTTTATCTCCAGCATGTGTGGTTGCACAAATTAATAATTCATTGCTTTGCTCAAAAATTACAAAAACAAGATCTACAAACTAGGTAGACTACCGAAACTAAACCTTTCTCTTCTAAGTAATAAACATTGTCTGGCTTATTAACCAATTGAAATTTCCATAGATCATTTAAACGCGTGTACTTCACCAATATTTGAATTACCATTCCGAGAAGATATTAAACAATAACGAAACATCCGGCGACAACAATTAGTTTCGAGGAATCGCGACTTTCCCTAGATCAGTAGAATTTCTAGTTATTGTTACGTCATAAATGTATTACGTACCCCAACATAAAAATCGCAGTGAATTTATGTACATTTTAACTCCCCAGTGGTAACTTCATTGACACAAGTCGAACAGAAAATGTCACCACTACCATATTGAAACAAGAAAATAAGAAAAATAAGAAAAATGGTGTTAGAGCCATCGTGGTCTGCAGGCAATCGAACGGTTGTTGATTCGAAACCAGCGGCTCTATAGTCGGTTTATGAGCTTGTGCGAAGCAATAACGGACATTGCCTTAATCCTGTGGGTTATTGGATTCAACTCAATTAGTAGAAATGTCTCAATCATACACAACATGCTAAAGTCCCTTCGGTAAGCTGATGATTGCCCATGTGATAATACTCGTTTTCCATCCACGGGAATAAACATGAATATTTTTTGCCAACTCGGCAGTTTACAGACACAATGTAGTTATAATTGAAAATAGTATATAAATCTGGTTTTGTCGCAAATCCTTCCAACCTCACATTTCTCAACTTTCTTATTTAGTATCGAGAAGTTTCGAAACCATGGGGTATCCACTAAGCTCGCTTTCATAGCGAGTTCTCCAAATAAATCGGACTCGTTAACCATTCGGCCGCACGATTGATCATGTATTCTGTCTCCAACACCGTATTTCTATGTTATACTGTGTGAATTGCTCGCGCCAAACTGTGTTGTCTCAGTTTAATGGGGATTGAGCCCCACCCAACGGATCTAAGTCATCAAACTATAAACCGCTATACTGTGCTGCAGTGTCAAAATGTACCACAGCAATAAGAAAATAGCACGGTAGTACGGTCGTGTGGCCGAATGGTTAACGCGACCGATACATATACCGACTCTTAAACAAAAACGGTCCTGGTGACGAGCCCATCATGGGTTCGAAACTTGGCTCGGTAAAAAAAAAAAAAAAAAAAAAAAAAAAAAAAAAAAAAAAAAAAAAAATTACCCCGGTTTACAAATAACAAGCAAAAAAAACGGAAAACCTCCAGTTTTTGAAACCCTTCACCTATAAAAATAAATAAACTTTCCGGAAAACCTGACATCAATAATAAATAAATAACTGATTTTGGGGCTGAACGGTTACCCCGACCGACTCAAATACCCAAAACGACCTGATATAACAAATTATTCGACAAAAAAATGATCCTTGGTTCAAAACTATAGACCTTGCAACAACAAGGATAATTGTGTAAGAGGTGTAACATTCATATTCCTAGCCAGCCAGGTACGACTTACCTCCGACCGGTTAGTCTGGTTGGTTAGTCCGTCGCCTTTCAGCCTATGGGTTGCTGGTTTGAAACTGGCCCCTAGCTAGTCGGTTGTGATCTTGGACAAAGCACTTGTATACATTGCCCGAACCTAGCGGATTAATGGGTTCTACCAAATTAAAGGGACGTGTGAATCATACACAACACACTGTACTAGCTCCGGTAACCCGACGATGGGTGCGAGGTGATCTGACGATTGCCCATGTGTTAACCCCCTTGGTTTTCCCATTCACTGGGATAAACATGAATATCCCATCCTATCCCTAGTCGTTATATTGCTTCGTCATGGTACCTCGTGCCCACAGTCCGATTGTAGCGTGTTTAAGTGGTTGACATGAAACACACAGAGTGAAAGAAATTTGAATTCCAAACATCAATTCTGAATAATAATCAATCTTGACCCAAAATGTAGACGAACAAACCAATATAATTTGTATTCTCAACTACTTATGCTATTAAAGCAGTCCAAATTGGCTAATAAGTTGCAAATTGAAAGTTGAAATCTTAATGAGCAGTTTATTTTTTGCTCCTTTACATTAAAGAAGAATGGCACAGTTGTTTTAAAATAGTAGGCAGGATAATGCGATAAAGCTACTTGATCATTAAACAAATACACAGGGTATAATGGAGAAAAATGACGTGGTCGTTAAGCCTTATATTAAGCAAAATAAAAGGAACTTGGGACAAAAAATTATTTTAAATGAAAATAAAACTCTGAATAAAAGTGTGGAAGCACGACCCAGTACTGAAGAAGGGCTTTATGAGATTTAGGTGGAAAAAATAGGAAAACAAACCAAAATTTTGTATCAAATAACGATTTGGCGAGTTCTTTTTACTATGACGTCACAAGCGACATTATCGAGAGGTTTTGCAGTTTCTAGTCGGACAGTGTGGTTGTAACAGGTGCGAAACTGGTCGCTAGCTAGTCGGTTGTGTCCTTGGGCAAGGCACTTTACGGACATTGCCTGAACCCAGCGGATTAATGGGTTCTAACAAATTGAAGAAACGTGTGAATCATACACAACACACTGCAATAGCTCCGGTAACCCGACGGTGGGCGCGAGGTGATCTGACGATTGCCCTTTAGTAACACCCATTGCGTTTTTCCATTTACGGGGATAAACATATGACGCGAGTATTTTCTGCTTAATTGTAAAAAAATGAAATCGCAAGGTGGCAGTAGCGAGTTACATACGAACACGTCATTCGGTTTGTTGCTTATTTGGTGTTGAATTGTGTTTTCGATTGTTACAAAACAATCGGTCATTTTAACAATATAGGTCGCATTTGTATAACGTCATTGTTGTTGTTTCGGTCTGTGACATCACAAGTATTCCATTATTACGTCACAGAACAAGTAGTGACAAAACAAAGTTGATTCGAATACGCGAGACACAGCAGGAACGGACGAATCAATTGTGTCGAATACTTTGTTCCCCCGCACATTTCAATACAAACCTTGTTATCAACGTTCACTTGTAGATTTTGACATTTCCTTGTTGAATCACAAGTGTCCAAACAGAGTAACAATGTTTGTATTGTGACGTAACCGATAAATCTTCTTTGCTTTATGACGTAATGACATCGTATCCTTGATTGGCGAAGCGAAACGACGCGCGAACACCTGTCTTTCCCACACAGTGGTTGATATTCTGCAACATTTTGTAATCAACACGATTCGGTTGTTTCACTTTTAAATTGAATTTCATTCGAATTATTCAATAAAATCGCGAAGCACAGAATTCGATCAAATTTTGCGTCGAATCGCGATCAATGTTTTAACAATTGTTACATCAGGAAATGTTTATTTTACAAGGGATTGTTACGACACAATTGGGCAATACCACACCTCGATAAGTTAACAATCGACGACGAATTGCTTCGTTTGTTCGCTCATAACCACAGATTGCAGAGCGAAAGCAAATTCTTGATTTCTAAATTGGAAATTATCGATAAAAGATAGTGATTTGATGGATAAATGGGATTCGGACAATGGAGAATCACTTATATCCGAATCCGACTTAATAATTAGAACTTTGTCAAGTCAGTCATTGCTGTCCGGCAACCATTGCTTAATTGCCGCAGTGTTTCCGAGTAAAAAGTAACAAATAATTACATTTTCAGTAAAAATCTGTCGTGAAAATCTAGTTTAGTTGTAAACTAAATAATTTTGAATATTTGATTTTTTAGAATTTTAAAAATGGGAACACTTGAATAGTTATAATGGTATGCCGACGATTTTTACCACCGAGCAAATTTCCGAAGACGTCTTTACGATATAACGATTCTAAAAATCGGACCGCAACTCGAATATTTTCATGCAAAACCTTAAACCCTGTTAAGTTGTGTTTAATAATTTGAGGTGCTAGATTGCAATATAGAGAACGGCGAAAATTTATGAACAAATCTATCTTTTTAGACGCAGTTTTAGCAGATATGGGTTGGACAGTGAATCCATATTTATCTCCGAGATATCCCGAATTAATAGATGTATTTTGTAGTTTGTAGAGATTAGTATAATCGGGTTGTGACTGTTTACACACTGGAATATATCTCTGGTTGTAGCTTAATCTAGTATTATAATAAGCTGTAACGATTAGATTAAAGCCCCCAGGCGCTTGCAAGCCATTGGCTTGTGATGGATTTTGTCATTTTGAATTTGGTCGTTTATTTCAGACGTGCAGCTATATAGGTTGGCAGCTTAAAGTCAAATAAAAGTTTTGATTGTTAAACTAAACTTAACGGATGGCAGGTCAGAATAGTAAATGCATTCAATTGAAGAGTTTTTGTTATAATGTCAGTTGTTTTAGCTGAAAACCCAGCCAATCAAGCAAATTTTGTTCTTTACAATTAATGAGTTAAAAACAGAAGTTGATTCGATTCATGCGTAAAAAAAAGCTCGTGATATTTTGTTCATAAACACGCTAGGTGATTTGTTTGAATAATAACCAGGCACTATATACCAGCAAGTTTAAACAAAACCTCCAAATACACTATTTTCAAATATAATTCCCCATTAAACTTAGTTCTGCAATTCCAATGCTTTCCGTGCCAGTGACGTTTACAAGAATCCCTTTTTCATAGTCGCCGAAGCGATAGCGTGATAAAAGAAAAACAATTTGATAGTTGGGATAGGTAGAAAGGTTGAGTAGAATTGATTTGAAAAACATTATTATTGTTATTGTGTCTGTATGATTGCTTCAATTATTCCCGTGTAATTATATTGTCACTTGGATTTATTACGCAAATACGTGTTTATTTGCAGACTTGTGGCTTCAATAGACTTCCCGCCGCTAGTTGCTCATTCGAACTATGCTGTAACGAACTACAAATCACGCTTGGCCGCGCATACGAAGAAGCGTTGTTATCAAGTGCTACAAGATGAGTTTCTACTCACTGGGAGATAGCGGGCTGCCAACTATTGAGCTCACACCAGATATCATATTCGAGCGATTGAGCGACGTAGGCTCACCGCCCGGCTCCACTCTATCGGTAGGTGGTGGTTAATCAATAACCAAATCAAGGCTCAGAAACGACCAATTAACAGACTAGTTTCGAGTGCGTGTAGTAATTTCGCATCTTCCATATACTATAGTTAGTTATAGCAAGTTGAATATAGCACAGTTGACAATTACGTTATAGAAATAGAATGTTTTTATATTTACTATTTAAATACGTCTCACTGTTATGACGTAACAAATGGTTCTATTATATTGTTTGGGCAATTGAGTAATCCATTTTATGAATGGAGTTTCTAGTTGTTATTGTAACATCTAATGCTGTGGCCATTATATATTGCATGGATAGTATGCGTATCAAAATAATTCACATTATAATTTGAACATTTTATTGATTGATATGTCAAGTACAGAGCTATACTACTAATATTAGTCTTAGCTTTAGTCAGAATTAGTTATTTGCATGATAAGAATAACTGGTTGAAAGTGATGTAATTAACACAAAAGTTTAAGAAATTATAAATCAGCCTGTAGTAAATAATTCTTGATTGAATTTTGATTCTTGTAGTATAACAACTACCATTCTTATGCTGTGCTTTGGATCCTTCTGTATTTATCATGTTTTAACGACCTGTTTTGCAGTTATTGCTTTAGTAATTGTTTTAATTGCATTTTCAAGTTAAGGTTAAACATATGAAAAGTTGCCTCTACAAAAATATTAGTGATTATGGAACAATTGATTGATAAGGTATCGGTATAACAGTAGAATCTTCTAAATTGTATTTCGTACCAAACATGAGTTGAATCCATGGATACTGACTTCGCCAGCGCTTTGCACCAACACATTCAGCAATTTGCACCAACACAGGCTCCCACATTCCCAAACATTTCAAATTATTTCGAACTCACTCCCTGAGATGTTGTTTAAATAATCTCAGCATTACAACCAAGCAATACCCCCGACACTTTTGGTTCCTTCAATCAAGATTGTTTTCCATTCCTGGGGAATCCCCATGGCCTCATTATAATATTCCTTCACACTCAGCATGGTTAACATTGTGGTTCCATCCTCCTTTATTGATATGCCAGGAATAAATAGTCGTTCAATATGTGCAGCTGATATAGACTCCATAATGTAGAAGTTCCCAGCAGTTATATCTCATTTGTGTGTAGCAAACCAATGAAGTATTTGTGCTTGTATATGTTTGAAATTGCAAGAAGAATAACATTGTATTTTAGGATTCATATTCATTTAAACAACAGACTGCCTTTGCATGTGAGAGTGTCCAATATTTGCTGTGTCATCAAAACAGCAAAGCTAACATACCCACCCCGAGTCACAATGCTCATTGTTTGTCTTTTATACTGATTGTTATGTCATATAATACTTTGTAGTATGCAGATGATCGGATAACCTCTACAACCAATTATATTCAGTAACATTATTGACTAAAATAGCGAAGTATTTACATAATATTCAAACAATGTTTTAATTAGGGTTTGTGTTTTAACCCAAATGACCTTTCATTTAAACAGCCCCCATCATCCTTATTTATTTCCAGTTCAACTCCGGAGGGCGTAGTTCCACAGGGGGATTCCCCCAACGACAGAGTGAAACGCTCCCGAGATCAAAGTCGCAAATCTCCCCCAAGAAACGAACATTTTCCCCGATGTCTTCTGAAGGCAGCAGTGGGATGGCATCACCCAGGGGAAACCCCCCAAACAGTGACAACATACGCAGGGGGAGGGGGTACCACTCGCTTGGCTCCGGCACGAAGGCAATGAAGAAAAACAAGGAGAATAACGCTGGGGGGTATGGGGTCGCCATCAGCATCAAAGGAATTAAAGGTTGGTTGTATATTTGGGTACATTATGGATGGATGAACCAGGTTTAGCGGATTTTCATCGTGTAGATGTTGGAAAAGTGTAAATGTCAGGAACAGCTAGATGTTAATACCAGTTGATAATAAAATAAAAGATGTAAATTGCACCCACGTTCATGTGAAATAATAAAACCAGAAACTCCAAGCTGAAAATCTCATTCCAGAGTATCACTATGCGGCATATCTACATTGAGTGGAAGCAATTAAATCAATATTCTATCATGTTTTTTTTTCTATGATTAATCCAACAATGCCAATGCAAATTAAATATTTATTTTTCACTTATATTAAGGTGTCCCCCTTAAAATATCGTAACTATTACTAATAAAACCCAAATCCCAAATAGTTAGGAAAGACAAAGATATTTATACGTGATGCCAAACCTTTCATTTCCACCCCCTCCCCCAAATAACCCCCCCCACCCGACCCCCCCCAGGAACTCCCTTCGTGGTCCTCGAAGACAACGACAAACATCGTCACATGGTTCCCGCTCCAGCGCCACCTGATGGTGATACTTCCAGCAGCGTCTCGTCGAACCAGTCGAACCAGTCGAATCAGCCAAACCAGTCGAACCAGCCCAACCATCTGAACCAGCCCAACCAGCCAAACCAGCTCAACGGACACACCTCTGAACCTGGTACTTTGCTCATTATATTCTTCTATTATAGACACCACACTGCAATACACACCACACTGCAATAGCTCGGGTAACCCGACGGTGGGCGCGAGGTGATCTGACGATTACCCGTGTGTTAACCCCCTTGGTTTTCCCATTCACGGGGATAAACATGAATATTCTACACCGGATAACAAACTCACGTTATTTGCTCTTTATGAAAGTTATCACCCACCTTCCCACTGATGGACATTACTGATAATTCATTGAATGTTGTCTGTAACCAACATAATATTTACAAGTGTTCCATCATGAAACAATGTTTTCCACTTTGTTAATGTTGCACTTTCATCATAATGAAATATATTTTAGATTTATTCCCTCTTTGTATAACTCTATGGCATTCACGTTACTAGGGGAAGTAATACACGAATCATTTGGTCTAACGGGAACTAATATTGTTCTTTTATTATTTCCTGTTTTCTTTGATGTTAGCTCGTTAATTTCGATTTATAATATCTCCTACATTTTATTATTTTGCGGAATTAAATTTGTAGGTACATAGCACAGGGTACAAAATTTGATACCAAACTGTTATTTTTTAACTTTTTAACATAATTTTGATCAAATTTTTTGATTATTTAATTTAGTTCATTTGTATTTTTTCATTATTTTTTATTTATTTAAATAATTAAACAAAGGCTCAGGTACATTGTAAGCAAGTTATTGTGAAAAATTCCTTTTTAAAATAAGAAAGATTGAACTTAATAGTAAATATTTTAAATTAGAAATTATAGTTAACCAAGAAAAGTGGACGGTAAATTTTCCAGTTTTCAAATTTCTTATTTTTTAAGATTATTATTGGCTCATTTATTGTATTTTTGAATTGAAATGAAAATGCCAGTGTTGAGTTTCACCTCATTTATCAAAGACGTCGTCGATAATTAGTTCCTTTCACCGAACTTCGCTTGTCTCTGGAGGATTGGAGGAGATATTGGACGTTGTCTGTTATATTCCGCCCACCAATTGTTATGACCATGTGTGGAAATATGTGTCGAACATCTGGTATTGTGATTACATTGGTGGTCGTATTGGGCCAATAATATATGTGGTAATTATTGCGAATATATTGTATGAGGTACAACATATTAGATGGACATATATAGAAGGGAAATTGTGATTTGTTTAATAAAGAGATTGAATAAATAACAAAAGAAGAATTAAAAATAATATATTTGTCCTTTTTCTCCCAGATGTCCAGGATTCACAGCCAGTGGCCCCCCCAAGGAGATATGGAACTCTCCATAAAGATTTTAAACCTAAAGAATCAAAACCATTGAAACCAGTTGACAAACCCAGCAACGAGTTAAAACCAACAAAACCAGCAAATCGTCCAAACTCCTACGAACCGAGCTTCACAGAGAATCTTCCAAAGAATCCACGGGAACAGCTGGTTAAGGTGCGTGGTTGTTAATGTAATGTACCCACTGGGGGTGTGCCGGGGATGCCAAGTCTGCCGGGTGGTGCTATTTATACCCCTGCCCCCATTTTAACTTCCAACATTATGGTACGAGCGTCCACGCACCTTGCATCCATAATTCAACATGGCGACACACTCCCGCACACCTGACATTATGTCCATTCCCATTCCTACTACAATAGTAGATATAGGTGTACATGACAAACATTAAAGAAAATATTTTATTTAAAAGTCCTGAGTTTATACCCATTATTTAAATAATTCAAGAACTATATTTGTCATAGAAAAGGGATGGGATCTCATCTATTATTCACCAAGTGTGTAATAAAGTTAAAAAGACTAATTTCCGTAATTTAAAAGAACCTAGATATGAAACCACCATTGCATAAATGATTTAAACATCTGGAAAATACTTGGCTCGGCATATTGTTGGAATATTTTTGTTGAAACATTGTCTGAAAGGATTGCTGAAAGCGGCCACAGTGAATAATTGAATACAGAATGAAGTTCATGCAAATATTGGAAACTTATGTTTCATCCTCCCAGCCGTCAGACGTGAAAGCTTTGCAGCGATCTCGTCAAAGTATCCACACGAGGTCGCCCCGGTCACGTAGCGCGCACGAGAACAAATCTGCAACGAATCGATCGCGAAGTCTCTCGCCCAATCGTGCCCTCGCTGATAGTCGGACTAACAGGTCGGTTCATTCGTTCAGAATCAAATTCAACATTTTTGCAAGGAGTCCAACAAATGTATAAAATATTTGTTACTGATCATACAATAATACTGGATTACAATTTGGTTTAGAGTTTTCTTATATTTTAGATTTAAATAAATAATTTTAGAATACTGGATTCATAATTACTTGTTGTGTTTTCCCATATTTATTCTGTTCCAACATCCAGTAATTCATGGAACTTTGGTGGAAATTCACATTATTTTGTTATTTATTCAAAGATTTGTGAAATATCCATACAAGTGTGTGTCAGTTACCCCACATCAATGCTAGGGAATAGTTTGTTTGGAATCATACAGAAGTGAAAGTGAATGTTGAGCATAAGTGTTGTATTGTGAATATAATAGTTTGTCAAACTTTTAGTTGAACATTTCCACAATATACATCATGCCAACTAAGGGTCATACAAGACGCAAGTAAATAATGGTTCGCCTGTTTGCTTTCCCGCCTTCCATACTTCCCACAATGCACTTGCACTTCATCCTAGTGCTTGATGATGTAATAATGACTGCACAATTGACCGGAAGGTTCGGTGCAAACATGATGGACAAGTTGTGTCATTCGATCCGTAGAATGATCATCCAACAATTAATCATAATTCAACTAAACTAAATTAAATAAACCCCCCCCCAATTCCAACCCCCCAATTCACCCCCCCCATCCAACCCCCCATCCAACCCCCACAGGTCGCGCAGCGTGTCACCACCTCGTAGAACACGGGGGTCGAAGGTCAACGCGAACAACCTACAACCGGTGTCGAGTCTCATCGGATTCTTTGAAACAACCGACCAAGACGCAAAGGTTTGTTGGAACTCTAGGTTGGAAAGTACAAACCAAAGTTGTGTGACATGTCGCATTGTGAGGGAGTTGTAAGAACTCTTTGAGCAAAAAAATTCTGTTTAATTTGTTGTTTTGTCTCCAGCAAAATGTTGCTCCTCCATCCAAAGTCCCTCTAATGGACAGAAGCAACCACCGAAGCAGGCCGGGATCGAACCGACCTCGTATCGACAGCCGAGAGATCGACGTCACGCCTGATTCGCTCAAAATCAACCTCTCGGTTACCACGGCGACCGTCCCCAGCAAACTCGGGGCTCAACCAATGGGAAGGTTCGAAGGATTTTCAAACCTTTGAATAAAAACAAAAAAATAAAAACGAAACGACACAAAGTATTAATTAACAACATGTGTGTTTGAAGTTATTTAAATGTTCATGATTTAAATATTAAAACAGGAAAGTTTAGGTTCAATAATTCCAATAAATCAATTCAATTTCAGATACTTTGCGCTGACATCACCGGCTCAAACCTCCCCCAAACCAACCCCATTCCCCACTCACCCCACTCACCCAACCCACCCCACTCACCCAACCCACCCCACCCACCCCACCCACCCCACCCACCCCACTCACCCCACCCACCCCACTCACCCCACTCACCCCACCCACCCCGCTCACCCCACTCACCCCCAAATTGTCCCCCTGAAACCCGGGGTCGGGGGGTCAGAGGTCGGGGGGTCAGTGGGGTCGTCCACCTCGTCATCGGACATGGGGGCGTCGAGCGAGGAGGGGACGCTCGACATCGATGCCGAGGTTGGTGGTGTGGCTTCGAAGCCGTGGCACGAGGTTGGTGGTATGGCTTCCAAGCCGTGGCACGAGGAGCCACGGGAACCAGTCGCCACCAAGAGTGGAGTTTCCATCGAATCCGTCACGAAACCGAGTCAAACGATCATGTTTGGGTCGTCTCTCCACCCCAGAGGTGAGCACCACATGTACCAACCATATGTACCAACCATCCACCACATGTACTAACCATCCACCACATGTACCATTCCACACAACATTAGTTGACCATTGTCCAATATTGTGGTGTTAGAAATAGCTTGTATCATTAACACAACAGATCATTTCATTTAAACCATTCGTTCAAATCTGTTTGTGAAATTGACTGAGAAATGTTGTTTATGCTTTTTGGTTTTCCCGTACACAAGGTCTGGTTGGATATTGATATGCAAACTGGTTAGTGGTGTGAGAGGGTGGAATGTGGGAGTTCCCCTCTTAACCTTCGAACACACAGGTTTCACGCAAGTTAGTCCTTCGTTTTCATCGCTCGCGAGGAGTTTAAAACCTCGGGATTTCGTGGGAACGTCCGCTCAAGGTGAACGCTGCATCTTGCTTGCTCACCGTGTGGCAATATTGTTCACTCTTGCTTGTGTAATTGTGGGGCTGATACGTGGGGTGCAAATGGGGGTTAATATGTGGGGCTGATATGTGGGGGGTTAAAATGTGGAGGGTTAATATGTGGGGCTGATACGTGGGGGGTTAAAATGTGGAGGGTTAATATGTGGGGCTGATACGTGGGGGGTTAAAATGTGGAGGGTTAATATGTGGTGCTGATACGTGGGGATGGTTTTTGTGGGTTTGACAATCCTGTATTTGTACTTCTAGTATAGAGTTGAAACTTCAATGTACAATGTTGAATTATTAAAATACCAATAATTAGTATTCGAGTTAGTATGACTTAATACTATTCTATGCATTATTCTTGAATATCCAGTGTTGAAATGGGCTCACGAACTTCACTTTATGTATTGCATGGTTTCTATGGTGGCATGGGTGTTTTAATTCGGTGTTTAATCTTTTTGTTACAATTTTGGGATTTCCACTATATTGCTCTCAATGGCTATCATTGTCAATCATGGATAATATCTGGAGCTTGATTCTTTTATTAAACATGGATCAAGTAGTTCCTAAACGTCTTATTATGCGTAAACCATTGGGCAGCACTCTTTGC
>CH000659.1:321522-336092 GCA_000149265.1 Ciona savignyi | reverse complement strand
CAAAAATGCCCATCTCCTGCAAACAAAAGTAAATAATGAGTTAAACAATGTTCAAAAATGGCTTAACTCTAATAAACTACCCCTAAACTATGCTAAGACCAAGTATATTATATTCAAACATAACCGCAATCGTGAATTTAATAAACTGAATCAATTTTCTATTCAAATCGGCAACAACCTGTTAGAGCAGGTAAAATGCACTGTGTACTTAGGAGTAACATTTGATGAAAACTTAACCTGGGGTCCACACATTTCTAAAGTCACTAGAACTTTGGGGCAGGCTGCAGGAATGATATTTAAATTATCTAAAGCAGCAGATAAGATTACCTTACTCACTGTTTACTACAGCTTTGTATATTCTCATTTGCAATATGGCATAATGGCATGGGGCACTGCTAGTAGCACTTGTAAACAAAAACTAAATAGAATGCACAATAAAATTGTAAAACAAAAACACTATGCTTACAGTTCGTCACAACTGAGTTACCTAACTATAAATGATAAATACTATGAATCCAGTCTGTTAAAGCTAGACGATATATATAAACTTGAGATTGCTAAATTTATGCATAGGTATAAGAACAAAACTGTGCCATCTGTTTTTTTGGATAGTGAATCCAGCTATTTTGCACCACTTGCTTCTCGTCATGCCCACAACACAAGGCATGCAAAAAATTTGAACTACTTTTTGCCCAGAGCTAAAACCAAACTAGGTCAAAATTCATTAAAAATATAAGGTGTGAAAATTTGGGGGGGAATACCTAGCAACTGTAAACGGGTTCACTTAATTTACTAAAACTTAGATACAAACAACTTCTAATTGATTCCTATAAAATAATAACATAAACAGTTTCTAAAAAAATGTTTTATGTATATATGTCAATTGTCCATACTGTATATAAATATACATCTGTACATAAATGATGAATTTAGTGTTATAATATATATTGTATATAGCCAAAATTGTAAATATTGCTTTATATTAATCACCATTGTAATGCCATTACCTACTGTACTTTTCTGAAGCCATTGCTCGTTGTTATCTTTTTTTTATTTATTTATTTTTTCTATATTTTCTCTTTCTATATTCATATATATTTATTTATTCTACATCAAACCTTGCACCTCAATTATATTATAGCATATTAAATAACCTCAAGCAATATTACACACAGCATACATATATATAAACTTAATGCAGTTTGACTGGTTGATCCTCGGATCTTTCACTGCATTAAGTGCAATTGTATGGTATAGTTATTTTCATCACTGCATTTGGTCGGATTTAATTATTTGTTGGTTTCCATTGTTTGTTTATTAATTATCGCCGAATGTATGTTATTATTTGAAAAATAAATTAAATTGAAAAAAAATCGGTAAAAAATAAAAAGTCCAGAAAGTTTTTACTGTCGACATGATATAATTAATATAGTACAAAATAATATGTTTATATTCTAAGCAAAATAATGCAATACTAGAATATTAATTTTTATTATTTCATTTTCAGTATAAAATCTTAGCTGTGAAGGCCAGCAGTTTTAATAGGACTTCCCTAAAACTCTATTTAATGGAATTGAGTAACATTTCGAAACTGCTCAATATGAAAAGTACAATTTAGACTTCATGGCTTTTGCTTAGGCTATCATACAACTCTACGCATTATGCTTTAAAAATGATTTCAAACATACTATTAATTTCATCTATTTCCTTTGGTGAAAACTTCAACCCTTGTCCAAAAAATTTGTGTTGATCTTGTGGACTGACAAATTCACCCTCCAGGATTCGACTTGCTGCAAATAGAAAAGCATTTTTCAGCTGATTTAAAATGCAATAAAGCTATTTCAGAAATAGAAAATAGAAATAGAAATACAAACAGAAAAGATAAAATTGTATATTGTCCGACTGCTTAGTCTGGCGGTTTAGTGCGATGCCTTTTAACCGAAAGATTGCAGGTTCGACACTGCTCGCTAGCTAGATGGTTGTGTCCTTTGGTCAAGTGACTTAACGGACATTGCCTGAACCCAGCAGATTATTGACGATTGCACATGTGTTAAACCCTTTGGTTGTTCCACCCACAGCGATAAATATGAGTTTCTTACCTTCATTAAATAACTCTTGCTTTTTGTTTCCTGTTACAATGAATAATACATTAGGTTAATTTTACTTATCAAAATAACAATTTTCCTAAAAAGTATGTTATAAATTAATCAACGCACACTGTAATAGCACCAGCAACTAAATTATAGCTACAAAGTGTTTTACAGTGTAGATAAAGGCGGGATTTTTTCTCAACAACAATGTCTGACCGAATAGCTTGTTGGTTTAGTACGTCGTCAGCCAAAGGGATGCAGGATCAAAACCGATTGTGAGCTAGTCGGTTGTATACTTGGTAGAGGCACTTAGCAGACATCGTCTAAACCTAGTAAATTAAAGAATTCTACTAAAACAAAAAAAGGCCTCAAACACACACAACCAACTATAACAGCTACATAAAAACAACGATGTTTACACGATAATTTGAAACAAAAATCATATAATTCCAATGTAATAACAATACTATTCAAGGGAATAAACATGAATAACCTATCTTATCCTATAACAAATTAAAGTGTTTTAATGTCACACTGATTATTTTTAACTCTCTTAAACATTTTCGCAGTGTATGGAATCAATAAAAGCAGATAGCTATTGAGGCATGCCCCTAAGATTGTTATTAAGCAGACATTGCTTGATACTCTATCGAAAGACATATTTGTTTACCTGGATCACTTTTCTTAAGCAGAGGTTCTTTATTGTGGGAAGGGTCATTAGAACCTTTTTCAACTGTTGAATTATGAAAGATTATCACATAAATTAAAAGCCTGGCATATTTATTTTTACTATACTGCTATAAGACATATTTTATTTTTAATTTCCCTAAAACATGATTGTTGCTATTCGAAAGATAAAATTATGAAAGTAAAGTGATTCTAGTTACCACAAAAAATAAATCTATTTCCACAAATCACATTTGCACCAAGTAGTTAAATTTAAAAACAGTTTTCCCCATTTGTTGCATTGGCCATAATATTGATTATCCTAGTAATATCCATGAAATTATCACCTGGGGAATTCCCATGCATACCCGGTAAATTACAACTGTTTTTACTCATAATTTTATTATTAAACTAGAGGTAGGATAGGATAGAATATTCATGTTTATCCCCTTCAATAGGAAAACCGAGGGTTCAACACACAGGCAATGGTCAGATCACCTCGTGCCCACTGTCGCGGAAAATTTAAAAGTTAATATCAATGTGTGAATTTATTTGTATCAAGTAATAGTACTGTATTCGAAACACTATTTTATACCACATTAAACAAGTAAAATATTTGAAAATGTAGAAGTAAAATAAATACGACCATTTTCCATCTGTTGGTTTCCACTATGTTTCTTACCATTTAGGCTTCTGCACATGCACACAATGACCATTATTAAGATAACAATAAAGGCCACAAGAAAGATAATAATGGGAATGTTTGTATTACAGTTTGGAACTTCCTCAGTTATGGGTCTTGGTGTCCCTGTAAATTAAACCAAAATTATTAATGCAAATTTTTGTCAATTTTAACGGATGCAAATCCTAAAATTGAAATGTAAACCATAAACCGTATCCTTAAGAAACCAGAAAATGGATTCATGGGTTGTTTAAATAATATGCATCAATGTTTCACTAATATGAAATCGTCAGGGTAAAACTAAATTCCGTATTAGTGTTAAGAAACCAGAAAGCAAAGTATTTCCAATTGCATGGTTTTACTAAATGATAAATTTGGTTTGGGCACAGGCCACAGTGGGAGCAAATGCTTATAACTCCATAATTAATATATTTTGAACACCAGAACATCTTTGTTTTAGTAATTACAACGAAAATGCATCAATGCAGAGAGGGTTAAATGCAATCGTGTGTGTTGTGAATGTTAAAACATTTCACTGCATATGAAAAAAATCATCCATTTTACCAGTTGTTTGGTCCGCATTACAAATTTGCATTAATATACATCCATCTTCACTTCGTGTGTACCCATCTTTGCAGCCGCACTAGAATAAAGTGTTTGTAATGAGGTCACTTAACATATTACAGTGGCAGGGCAACTTGTTACTTGAAATAAGGGTAATCTTATGCTTAAATAGGATAAAGTGGTCAAGTTTTATACTTGTAAATAAAAACACAACAGGCAGTTGCAGATATTGTGTATTGTGGTATTGCAGTAAATTTATTGTATTATAAGACATTGATACAGTTTATGTCATTAATGGACTTAATTCAACGCAATAACCGTTTACAGGGTAAGGTAATTTACCTATATGACTAAGCTTCATTCAATAGCATATTGTCAAATAAATCTTTAAAAGCTATCTTTATCGAAATCAGTTCTGGCAAAATTTACCTTTTTGGCGAAAGGTTAGTAAGTTGGTCGCTAGCTGGTCGATGGTGTTCTTGGGCAAAGAACTTTACAGACATTGCCTAAAACCCAGTGGATCAATAGGTTCTACCAAAATTAAAGATTTTTCCTAACCATTTACAACAACAACAATTCAATTGCTCTGGTAACCTAACTTTTTTTGTCTTCGCCTTTTAAATGTGATACAGAAGAGAATCGTTGTGCGACCGGTTAGTCTGGCGGTTTAGTGCAAAGTCTTTCAACCGAAACGTTGCAGGTTCTGTTTTGGTCGCTAACTAGTCGGTTGTGTCCTTGGGAGAGGCACTTAACGAAAACTACCTAAACCCAGTGGATTAATGGGTTTTACCAAATTAAAAAGGATTGTGTAAATCATACAAATACTACCATAGCTCTGGTAACCCGACGGTGGACGCGAGGTGATCTGACAATTGTCTGTGTGTTAACCCCCTTTGTTTTTCCATTTACAGGCATAAACATAAATACTCTATTCTCCTATTTTAACATAAATTTAGTCCTAAAAGTTGGGCTTAAAAGTTATGTTTGATAACTGTAATTGCCATCTTTAATTAAATTAAATTTAATATTTTAAGGATCGAATCTGCATAATATCGTGCATTTTACAAAGTGGTTACATATGCTGCTATAAGGTTGATATATTTAAGTGTACATAAAGTACAAAAGCAGGATTTTTACCAATGCCTGCTGGCTAATAGTCCCAGCAAATAAGGTGACTTCATTTGGTCCATCGCATACTTTTTGGGGAACGCAATAAGAGTCCTTCGACCACCTGTAAATAACATTTTAGCAAATTGCTCAACCTATATTATGCTCATCGGTCTGCAGGCATAAAAGATTGTGGGATCAAAACCAACTGCTGTCTAGATGATTATGTCCATGGAGCACTTAGTGGACATCACCTCGACCTAGGATATAGGATAGGATATTCATCTTTATCCCCGTGAATGGGAAAACCAAGGGGGTTAACAGTTAACACACGGGCAATCGTCAGATCACCTCGCGCCCATCGTCGGTTTACCAAAGCTATTGCAGTGTGTTGTATATAATTTTCCTTTAATTTGGTAAAACCCATTAATCCGCTGGGTCTGGCAATGTCCGTAAAGTGCACGCACTTAACCGTTAGACCAAGGGGCCGGACAAAACCTACTACAATAATGGGTTGTTCTGTAGGTATAAGCATGTCTCCATCTAATATAACACACTGCATTAGATCAAGTACAATACTTTGAGTGAGAAATAATCTAAAAATAGCCAATGTTATTATCCCCTTTGCAGTTCACCCGAAAATACCCTATTCTGTGTCTCAAAACTCTTAATCCCAGCAAAAAAAACTTCTTAATAAATTATTTTTACATTTAAAAAACACTGATTTAAACTTTGTACACAAATCAATAAACAGGAACATAATCTCGGGTTTTGAAAAGGAACTACCACTTACTCGGTTGAGTAATATCCTTCAGGGCATGGTACACAGCGTGGCCATGTATTCAAAGTACTTGCGCTCAATTCACATTTGTCCCAATCCGAATATTGACAGTCGATCCTGTACCCTGGTGGACACCGATAGCACTTGTTGGGTATTGAAGTATCATCATCCGTAGGGTAGTTGTATGTTGGAAAATTCGGGTGTTGCATCATAAATAATCATCAAATAATTTTGTATTTAAATGCACTGTATACAAATAAATATAGGTTGAATTTTTATTTTTGTTATTTTTATTTACTATTAATTGTAATTTGATTTAATGGTCTGTGTGTCCACATGTTCCACACTAAATAAACCGCGAATCATTTTTAATTTTGACGTCACTCCGCTGTTACGGTTGTGTTGAGTGCACGTGTTTGAAGCATTGTTCTTTGCTTTATAGTCATAGTTCTTTTCGGGGAACACCATTGTTCTTTTCTGGAACACCATTGTTGTTTTCGGGAACACTATTGTTCACTTGCAGTGTTTATTGTGGGTCACATTTGGAAAAATGAGACACATATTGTTTTGTGCGTTTTTTTCCTTTTTTTTGTCAAAGGTTTAACTGGCATGGTATGTCACCCCGACATCTACCAGAAGGAATAATGGAATCGAAATGAAACTTATAGCCATTTGTTAGAAAACATTTAAACAAAAAACAACAATAACCCCAAAACATCACATTAACCAATCCGTTACAATATTCCCTTCCAATGCGGAGATACTGTAAGGAGAAGTTGCCAGAACATTTAAATCCTTATTTCAGTTGGCTGCTATTGTTTCACAAACACCACACATCAGTGCCCAATATATACCGCGTACCTTAACGCGCAACTAACTAAGTCACAAATTACTAAACTCACCAAGACGCTGTCTCTGAAACAACATTATTAAAAAACTAACATCCTTATTTTACGACTAAATAAGAGTCAGACAAGCGCAATCTATAATGTCAGTGACAAAAGAGGAACCAACAAGTGAAATTCCCCCGATACGGTCGATAGGGCGTACAATGGGCGTCAAAACAAACCATTGTTTAAATCCATTTCTTTTAACGGTTAAATAAAATCTTCTGTTCTGTTTACCCCTGGTTAAATCAGAGTAAATTAAACGGATCAGAGTAAATCAGAGTTGTTTATTAAGGCTATGATATCCTTCAATTTGGTAAAACCCATCAATCCGCTGGGTCTGGCAATGTCCGTAAAGTGCCTTGCCCAAGGACACAACCGACTAGCTAGCGACCAGTTTCGCACCTTCAACCTTTCGATTAAAAGGCGACGCACTTAACCGTTAGATCAACGGGCCGGACAAAACTTACTACAATAATGGGTTGTTCTAAAGGTATAAGCATGTCTCCATCTAATATAACACACTGCATTAGATCAAGTACAATACTTTGAGTGAGAAATAATCTAAAAATAGCCAATGTTATTATCCCCTTTGCAGTTCACCCGAAAATACCCTATTCTGTGTCTCAAAACTCTTAATCCCAGCAAAAAAAACTTCTTAATAAATTATTCTTACATTTTAAAACACTGATTTAAACTTTGTACACAAATCAAAAACAGGAACATAATCTCTAGTTTTGAAAAGGAACTACAGACAGTGATTTTTTGTAAAAACAAAAGTTAAGAGGGTTTAGTATATACCACTTACTCGGTTGAGTAATATCCTTCAGGACATGGTACACAGCGCGGCCATGTATTCAAAGCACTTGCGCTCAATTCACATTTGTCCCAATCCGAATATTGAGAGTCGATCCTAAACCCAGGTGGACATCGATAGCATTGATTGGGGATTGAAGTACCATCTTCGATCAGGTAGTTGTATGTTGGAAAATTCGGTTGTTGCATTGTGTAAATGTTTACATTTTAATTTAGACCATTTATATCTACATGTACAAAGGAATTTACGCCATTATTTTTACTCTTACAGACAATTGTATCCATTAATATTCCAAATTGCAACTTTGCAGGAGCTTTAAAATAGTCAGTTGTTTCCACTTAGTGGATGTTGCCTGGATAGTTAAAACGTTTAAATATTGTAAAATCTGTGTTAAATAACTTAATTGTATACAAAATACTTCTATAAATTGCCTTACTAGAATGTACGTGTATATTGTATTTCAATAATTACACATGTAATAGTGCTTGACAATATGGGGTCCATTTACCAAAGTCCTTACTTCGTTTAGTTTTGATGCATACTTATTATTACAGGAGAAAAAAAAAACGAAATGACAGTTATAAAAGCATTACTAAAGTAATACTATACGTTTTATGTTTTATGCTATTTAACACACAAAAGCCCTATCACTCTATCTTGTCCTAAAAGGAATCTAACTTAAAATTATGTATTAACTAGTTTAGGGCGACTAATTAAATTATTTCAACATTAATTTTAATTGGCAATTTCGTTCGATATAAGGCAAGTAGACCGTTTTGTTTTCGGGGAATCTTTTATAGGTGAATAACCTAAACTGTGTTTTAAAACATAAACAACTTATGTTTATCCTATTTTTCATTAAACGTTGATTCTAACTCACATCTATCGTAGCGACCTCATATGTTTACATAAGATTTATGATGGCCGCAGACGACATCTGCGCTGACATTGCGTCATCACTGAACTATTATTACTGCTGCTGACGAATAACCTTGTCTATATAAGATTATTTCACTTTGGCTCCAGACGATGGAAGGCTCCTAACGGAGAGCTCCTCGAGAGAGTCCTAACGCATGAAGCAACATCTTGTATGTGTTGATACTAAGAATTTTTACCTGAAATCTATATCGTTGCAACATCTAACGATTTACTGGTAATTGGTACTAAGTTAATCGCCTCAATTGCTCAATACAATTGATGTTATAAAACCACCGAGGCGTTGAGAGGCGAGACAGTGCGTAGAGAATATCTTGGGGCCAACATATTTGGTGACCCTGTTTCTGAGCAAATTTTGAGGTGGCATTGATGATTGGAAAGCCGGAAAAAGAAGATTTTCAACAGCATTGCTCTGCTCCTTAAAGTTTCGAGGTACATTTCTGCATCAACTGAAAACGTCGCATTCGCCATCAAGAACAAACGTTGGACATTTCCGTTCTATTGTTCGTGGAGGTGTCAAGTTCGCACACCGGTCCATAGAAGCGAGATTCATTTGGAGGATTCTACAGACGACGATCGCATCTACTACGACGGAAACGAGAAGTTATGGATTCCAAGAAAGAGCCTTAACAAGATCAAAAAAACTCTCAGGCAAGACGTTGGATATGGCGTATAGCATCTTGTCTAATACTACTAAATCGCCATCTTTACTGCTTATCACGGATTATGACCTTTAAGTGTTAGATCTGACTTCTTTATTCTACATCAGTTCTGGATTACTTTCCCCATCGGACCTTCGCGTCAGTCTTCATACAGATTCGGAGAAGTCAACCACAGGTTAATTACCTGTTTAAATTCTACAAGAATGGTGGTTAAGCAATCAATCCAGACGATATATTCTTCGAATGTCAACTGCAAGTATATCTCTGTTCTCTATTTAATCAATTTAAGAAACTGGAAGACTGTTTCACAGTTAAAGTGCTATCAGCCAAAATAGGTAATTCCCGAGCTGCAATAACTATTGGAAATACTGAAATTGTATGTGAGCAAATAAATGCCACATTACGCCACAGTCTCCAATATAAATCCTACTTCTCCATTCGTCCTCTCGTTAGCTTTACCAATAGTAATGGTACCTTACGAATTGGTCAAGTAATGAAAAACGATGTGGTATATGAAGGTGTAAGATTAGTTGAGCACTATACACCCGGAAGGACATTTAAATTTCGTGTAAACGATAAGTTCTACTTGTATGATAACTATACTTTAGAACATGCTGATGTCCATGTTCGGCATACATTTTTTCTAATTTCGATTGAAGAACCACTCCGGACGATTTGGTTTCGCTTGCGAAAAAAATTCCCTTGTCGTCGATGGGATTGAAGCATTTCAGCGCAATCCTTGGTTTAATACATCAATCGCAAGTTACAACGGACAACATCATTCAACTCCAGAATGAAAGATGCTAACGAGACAGCAGATGCAGATCCCTATACATTGGTTGGAAAGTCTATTTGATCACTTTGCCAGACATGCACTCTTGATCGTTCCTACACCAATTTAAAAACATTTTTACGGTCAATCGTGGGGACATTTTTAAATCTTGTGTCGTCACAAATACGTGATAATCATTTTATTATTATTTTTTCGCCACCATTTCTTGAGTTCGACAATTTTTTAGTTTATTTTCTCGTTCTCTCACATAATACCCTTTTACGAAGTATGGCCATTTTTCGTTGGTTACTCTAAACTAAAATGACCATACCTTTGAGGGGGGAAGTGCATGTAGCGACCTCATATGTTTACATAAGATTTATGATGGCCGCAGACGACATCTGCGCTGACATTGCGTCATCACTGAACTATTATTACTGCAGCTGACGAATAACCTTGTCTATATAAGATTATTTCAATTTGGCTCCAGACGATGAAAGGCTCCTAACGGAGAGCTCCTCAAGAGAGTCCTAACGCATGAAGCAACATCTTGTATGTGTTGATACTGAGAATTTTTACCTGGAATCTATATCGTTGCAACATCTAACGATTTACTGGTAATTGGTACTAAGTTAATCGCCTCAATTGCTCAATACAATTGATGTTATAAAACTACTGGGGCGTTTATCGACAAAACACAGCAGATAGTCAAGTCAAAGAGTCGTTACGCAGAAAACCTCAAGTAATTAGCGCACCTCCGAGAGTCGAGATAGCGCGTAGGAAATCGCAGATCGCATCAGGTGTTGTAACCGGCTTACCTGGGGCCTACAACGAACAATCTAACAAAATAGGCAGCGACCTGCAACGGCTCCCTACACTATTAAAATATTAAAGTTACGGTCTATACATATACGATATACCGTATTATATACAGAAACTGCATTAATAACAAGCCTATCCTGGATTCAAAACACATCCTGGTAAAATAAAAAATTCAAACCGACTCGCTGATAAGCAAGTCTAATACCGAACTTAAGTTATAACATATGCCCTAGCAGTGCGCTTTTATTTATTTGAACATGACAGACCGTGTTGTCATCGTCTGATTTGCAATCAACAAAAGTTGTTAGGTAAAAAAGCATCCGACCATAATGAGTCTCTGTGTTAAAGATTTCTTCACAATATAGAACTATACAGCATACAACTATAATTTACGTTCACAAAACGGTCTGTCTATGTCTTGTTAAAACCGACCTAATCCACAGATATATAACAGAAATCGGACTGCCGTTTTTACCATTTTAACTCTTCGGCTGAAGGTTCCGCTTTGCTATGAACAAATCACATTCGCGGGGCGGGTAAAAACTGTTTGTTCACCAGAGCGTGTAAGCCCAGGACGTGACCATGGAAAATGTACGGATAAGCAAACAGTTTTGAAACGAATAAACTTGTTCATTATTTTCATATAAAACATTCAAACATCCCATTCTGGTTTTGTGACCTAAGTGTGCCTACGTAAGTTGATACGTGTTGTTGAGAATATTTAAACGTAAATCCTTTGCGAAATTTTCGTGCGCTGTCGTAATCCGCGCTGTCGCAATATTTACAGATCGGGGATTCCCCAGGTATTTCAACTTCTCTCTCCTATGCGTTGCATTGTATAAACGTCGTATGAAGGCTATTGCTGTAAAGCAGGGGTTCTTAAACTGGGGGGCGCGCCCCCCTTGGGGGGCGTGGAAGCTTATCAAGGGGGCGCGAGCATGACAGTGACATATTGCAGGGTTCGAATTACCGATTTTGAAACGATTCGCGAAATACGTGGGATACGAGAAAATCGTTTCTCTCTCAAACTAATCTTTAAAGCCAGAAAGATAATTCATTAGGCAAACAGTGCCGTTATTAAGTAGTAATGATAAACTACAATAAACGTGTCGTGAGTTAATGCGTGTAGGATAGGACGAATATAGACGAAACGAAGCCTTTGAAACGAGTAATCTTACTTGTTAAAAGTTAAAACACCATATAACCTTATTATAAAGAGGTGTGTCGCATCTCCGCCAATCATGAATAAAGGAATCGTGGTATATTAACGCATAATGGCCATTGTTGCGCTGTGATAGAAATGCTTATTATGTGTCAATAATGCAAAGTAAAAGCAAGGTAAATAAATGTAATAGTAATTCCATTGTTAAATGTTATGTTGAAGGCAAAATATGTTACTCTATATTATATTGATGATTTATTATTAAAAGTGCGCGAAATCAGTAACGCTAATTTATATTTTCGCGATTTTGTTAAATTTTGTAATTCGCGAACTTTAAAAAACGGTTCGCGACCCCTTGCATCCTTTACACTAAGCAGGGTAATGGCAAATAAATTATTGCTCTGTTTTCGTAAATTTGATTTTTGAGTAAGTGAGGCGTAAGCATGAATCACAAATCTAAAGGGGGGCGCGACTAAAAAAGTTTAAGAACCACTTCTGTAAACAGGCCCGGTGCTAGGAACCGCGGGGCCCAATTAGAAATGTGATGGCGGGGCCCCTACTCTTCATAGCAAAATTTATGGGTGTTTATATATCATAAAATACATACCAGTACATACAAACTACAAAATAGACATTTAATACTTGCTATAAACAAATTAAAGGTAATTAAGGTAAAGTGGATGCTTATTTACGATATATTGTTTTACTTCCAAACATATATATATATATATATTGTTTAGCAACCATATTCATTATGACGTAACAGGCAGACACAGAAATATAAATTTGACTTAGTTACGATGCATAACAAATTGATATTATGAGAAAGAATATTAGTTCACTTTTTATTTTACCGTTCAGTAGTATTTTAAACCTCGTAATACAGAAAGACCCCGTGGGGGGCCGGGGGCCCCTTCAAGGTGCGGGGGCCCAATTTGATCTAATCGGTCAAATCGGCCTAAAACCGGCCCTGGCTGTAAAGTAAAGTGATCGTGAAAAGTACACATTCCCGTTGATTGGGTGGTTATGCCCAGTAGCCCACATTTACGAATAAAATGGTACTTGATTTTAATGCGATGTGTTGCGTTTTTGTAAACTATATTTTTAAACGCCATCCGGGGTAATTTATAACACTGTGCGAATAAAAACGCACGGGCTATTTCAGTACTAGAAACATGCCTATACTTCCCTTATTATGGGTCCCATTTGGAAAAATGGGACACATATTGTTTTGGTCCGTTTTTTTTTTTTCTTTTTTTTTTTTTTTTTTTTTTTGTCAAAGGTTTAACAGTCATGGTATGTGGCCCCAACATCTACCAGAAGGGGTTATGGAATCGCAATAAAACTTATAGCCATTTGTTAGAAAACTTTAGACAGAAAACCACAATAACCCCGAAACATCACATTAACCAGTCCGTTACAATATTCCCTTCCAATGCGGAGATACTGTAAGGAGAAGTTGCCAGAACATTTAAATCCTTATTTCAGTTGGCTGCTATTGTTTCACAAACACCACACATCAGTGCCCAATATATACCGCGTACCTTAACGCGCAACTAACTAAGTCACAAATTACTAAACTCACCAAGACGCTGTCTCTGAAACAACATTATTAAAAAACTAACATCCTTATTTTACGACTAAATAAGAGTCAGACAAGCGCAATCTATAATGTCAGTGACAAAAGAGGAACCAACAAGTGAAATTCCCCCGATACGGTCGATAGGGCGTACAATGGGCGTCAAAACAAACCATTGTTTAAATCCATTTCTTTTAACGGTTAAATAAAATCTTCTGTTCTGTTTACTCCTGGTTAAATCAGAGTAAATTAAAGGGATCAGAGTAAATCAGAGTTGTTTATTAAGGCTATGATATCCTTCAATTTGGTAAAACCCATCAATCCGCTGGGTCTGGCAATGTCCGTAAAGTGCCTTGCCCAAGGACACAACCGACTAGCTAGCGACCAGTTTCGCACCTTCAACCTTTCGATTAAAAGGCGACGCACTTAACCGTTAGATCAACGGGCCGGACAAAACTTACTACAATAATGGGTTGTTCTAAAGGTATAAGCATGTCTCCATCTAATATAACACACTGCATTAGATCAAGTACAATACTTTGAGTGAGAAATAATCTAAAAATAGCCAATGTTATTATCCCCTTTGCAGTTCACCCGAAAATACCCTATTCTGTGTCTCAAAACTCTTAATCCCAGCAAAAAAAACTTCTTAATAAATTATTCTTACATTTTAAAACACTGATTTAAACTTTGTACACAAATCAAAAACAGGAACATAATCTCTAGTTTTGAAAAGGAACTACAGACAGTGATTTTTTGTAAAAACAAAAGTTAAGAGGGTTTAGTAAATACCACTTACTCAGTTGAGTAGTATCCTTCAGGACATGGTACACAGCGCGGCCATGTTTTCAAAGCACTTCCGCTCAATTCACATTTGTCCCAATCCGAATATTGAGAGTCGATCCTAAACCCAGGTGGACATCGATAGCATTGATTGGGGATTGAAGTACCATCTTCGATCGGGTAGTTGTATGTTGGAAAATTCGGTTGTTGCATTGTGTAAAATGTTACATTTTAATTTAAACCATTTATATCTACATGTA
>CH000659.1:285835-304726 GCA_000149265.1 Ciona savignyi | reverse complement strand
ACATTAATAATTTAAGTTAAGTATAGAAGTCAACGACATTTTATAAAATTATGCTTCACTCTTGGCAACTGAAAAATGTTTACGTTTCCACAGGGACTGTCACAAACTGGATTAAAATTAATTCTTGCGTATGTTTTTGTATTGCGCAACCTGTACTAATTTAAAACGTTGTGTTTTTTGAATTACCGTGGCTATGTGACGCCACAATGCATGAGGTTATTGTTGTTCACTTTGGTGTTATTATGGGACGTTTAAGTTGGATTATTAGCATTAAAGAACGCGTTGTGTTGGTAAATTGAAGTGGTGATTAATTCTGATCGCGCATATGACTTAGAGTTTAGTCAAATGACAATAGTCGCGTCAATTAGGAATCAAGACCTGAAACGCGACAAGGACAATAACGCAGATATGATGTGTTAATAATAATTTAGAATGCATTCAGTTGCCTAAAAGTGCTGTATTTTACCTACGCAGAATAATATGTGTGCGTCAGGTTCATGTTATTTAACATTCCTGAAAGATTTAACCAAACTGGTTTTGTTTCTGCAAGCAAACGCATGAATCTCGCAGTTATGGAGAAAACCATAGGGTTTAGTACACATTTTTTTGTTTTTACATATCTTAATTATGTTATCTAACAATTCTTAAAGTTTTAATCCGATTTGATGACTCCTGGTTGAAGATGTTGGGGTGAAATGGGATGTCTGTCATAATCACGATTCAGGAACATATCTTCGTTTTAAGAACAGAATCCTAAGTATTTTTTTTCTTTTTTTTTTAATTGGCACATAAGTGGCTAACGGTCCAAAATTACACCAAGTCTGAATAAAATTGGAGCAGTCGTTTAAGCGCTATGCTAAAAAAATCAAAATTTTTCAAAAAATAACTTTGGTTTTTAACGTCCCCGGGGCATTCCTCTGGTCTTAGCACCCAAAAAAATTGGTTTTTGCAAATCCAAACCATGTTGTATAAAAAATCAAAAAACATCAGTAGGATTTCATCACTCCTTTTGGTAAATGTCAGGAAGACATGGTATGCCTGTTACAATCATGATTTAAGAATAAAATCTTATTTTTTAGAATATTTCATAGCTATATTTTAGCTCTTATAAGTGTTAAATCAGTGTCAAAATGCACTTACATTCCTCCAAATCTGATTCAAATTGGACCAACTAATTAACACACAAAAACAATATGTGTCTCATTTTTGTAAATGGGACCAATAATAAATATATTTTAACGTTATAACAATAAAATAAGACTTTAATGCCAAAAATACGGGTTAATGTTTTGAACTAAATGTGATACATGTTATATATTGTAAACGTGAATTAGAAATTAATATGGGTCGAATAAGAGTTTTTATATTAGATTTGAAAAGTAGTGATTTAGCGTTACGTGATACAGTAATTAAAGTTTTGGATATGTTTAACCACATGTAATTCGGTATCGGAATTAGACTAATAACAATCGGCCAGGTCCACTAATTAACCCCTGTTCGGTAACTTTGATCAATTGTTGCCACTTGTTCTTTGCTGGGGTGAACATTGCAATGCGGCCTGGGCTTGAACTATTAAAATGCACTGTAATTAGAAATGCTCTAACACTACTTAATGCTTACCTCCCGTATACTGCAATGTTTTTGTTTAGAAGGCAAGCGGAAGTTTCACCGAGTGGATACGGGACATCGGTAGTCAGCTTTGTCCAAACTCCCGTCGCTATGTTCATCGACTCAGCAGATGATAGTGGGGTGTTTCCGATGCCTAATCCGCCTGGGTGATGGCTTAGTTAAACATTGCACTTTTAAGCAAACCTAAAGCTTACCGAAAGCAAATATTGTTTCATTCAAACAAACAGCTCCGCATAAAGCTCTGGCTTCGTTCATGTCGTTACCGGCTGTCCATTGATTGTTTGAAGCATTGTACAGGTCAACCACAACACAGGCTAATTTTCGTTGGATAAAACAACAAAATAACAAAAATACTCCCACATATACTTTACAAACTAAATAACATTTTAACAGTTCTCTATTTAAATCCAACATCAGGCTACCTTTATTATTAATAAGTAGCCTATCCGCATTGGATAATCTATCAATCGACTGTGCCGTGCATATTATCACAAACATATACTAGAGTGATACAAACTAACACCATTTTTACACATTTCATTGATTACTATATGTTTTTGAAAGCAAAGAATTAGGTTTCAACTTCCCAGGTTTTTCTTTTACATGGTTATTATTCTACATTTATTTTTCAACGATTAAAGATATCGATTTCTGCCACTAAAACAAAACTAATTCATATTCTTAATAGTAATATCCAATTCATATTTCAGCATATTGCTTAATAAAGATGCTTGTACTTACATAGGCTAGTCATTATTATTTTGCATTACTTTCTGTTAGGTTCGTGGTATTAGAGCATGTTTATATCTGTGGGGCAATTACAAAGCCAACATAGTTAAAAAATGTGCTGCTTGAAGCGGCTTTAAGCATTAAAACATATAACGCTACATACTAATTTCACCACTCTACGAAGTTTTGTAAGTTCTGAGGACCTGAAAGTTTTAAACCAATCAGCCAACCTATAAAGCATAAAACACAATACAAGATAATTAATTACCAAATTAAACTAAACTAATTTAATGAGAATTCTAATATCAATAATTAAAATCTTGAAACTAACCTTCTGTCCTATTTTCACGCTGTCCAGCCAGTTGCAGATACCCACCCAAGAGATAAGATGTATCTAGATACAATAAAGTCTCCTTATAGATTAGGATAGCTTACTAAACTTTACCTTCAACCCCAACAGTTGTTGCGCTTGTTCGAAAAATGCTTGTGCTGTTCTGACCAACACATTTCCAACTGTTGTTGAGTATATTGTACATATATGTGCAGATTGAAAATTGCTCGGAGCTTCTAGTAATCCCAGTTGTCTTTTTTCGGTGTTGTCCAAAGTTGTTATTTAATTGGGCAAGTAGGCCAAACACAAAGATCTTCCCTGTGGTAAGAGTAATAAATAATAGACAAAATATAAGTCTTAACACCTACCCTGTATAAAAGCAGCAAAAGAATTATACAAACATTGTGGCATTGGTTGTAGTGTATGCCACACTGTTCCATCAAAACATTGCACACGAGTGTTTGAATGGGCTTGTCCACTAAACAAAACACCCGTTTGGGGAATGGGTGTTACCTCAAAACAATAAACCTTTCCATCGTGAGCAACGATAGTCGCACCGGGTTGGGTAACTCCCGTGACCTGCCAATTTTTAAATTGTCATTTTCTGTAGACATTCGGCCAGTCTTGGTTAACAAATGACTCTTTTACAGTTAATGATTATATGTACCAACCATACGAAACTGGTCTTGATGACGACCCAACCAATTGAAATCCTAGACCGTTGAAAAAAATATAATATAAATTTCAAAAGCATTTTTTGTTTTAATAATTATTCATTATCCCTGGAGCTTCATTAGAAATACAGCGCATGTATAAATGCCAAAATCTCTTGTTAAATCCATATTTAAATAAAATACTATCTGGTCGGCCTTTCTTGGAAGATTACACTTAAATTGTAAAAGGCAACAATCATTCCACGTGTCTTGTAGCAAAAACACAACAAAAACTACTGCATTTGTATAAAAACCGCACTAAACGGTGAGAACAGCATAAGTTGTAATGGAAGCAGGAATTTATGGATCTGTTTGTTTAATAGATTTGTCAATGATCTGTCTGGTACGTCCAAAAAGACTAGAGAATAAGAAAACGTAAAAAAAACTGTACCTTCAGCTTTGTCCACAAGTTTTCTTTCAAGTTAAAACTAACAACATTCCTCCGGTCAAGCGGCACAAACATGATATCTGCAAGAAAATAAAAAACATAACTCACAATGTTAAATACTGATAGAGAATGTGTGACAGTGTTTTCTTACTGACTGTGTGTCATTAAAAAAAAGGCAAAGTTGTTGTGATTAATTATTGGTGTAACTAAAATCGGCTGCCAAATTATAATTGTTCTCTAATTAACAAACATATTTAAGCAAACTTTTTTAATTTAAAATCATCCTAAGTTAAGTATCAATTTGTGATGGCTATGAATATATTATTGTGTTGACAGATTTCTGTAATCGCCCAAGAAAATATTTAAACAAACATCTTTGTTCATTTTTGGTATACCCAGACTATTTTTGTTGATACTGCTTTTTTTGGTAACTAATGTTTAAAAGTTCCTTTTTTGTGTGGTCAGTGTGTATTGGAGAGATAGGGAGAATCGAATGCCTTCTTTAGGCTGTATGTTATTCCCTAGGTTTTTTATAGTATTAACAAAGATTTGGTATAATGTAAATACTCACTAAGTGTTCCAATTAATGACGGTAGACACCGATCAAACATCCCTTGGTTTAGTTTATATATATAACCCCGTTAAAAAAACACTAAACGCTTACTGTGCTGTTCTCCAAATCGTCGCTTCTCTTTTTCGTACATGTCGGGTTTGACGTGAAAATAAAAAGCATCTTCAACCAAATCCCTGCAATCCAGTGAAGCTCGAACTAAGCTCTGTTAGGAGGGTGTCATGTGCATTGTACAGGTGTAGTGTGAAATTAACAATTCGTTATCACAATGGTAAGTGTGCGTCACAATACTTCAATATAATAATGTAATGTGAGCGTAACCGTACTTTATTACCACATTGGTGTGTGTTTGTAATGATACATTACTATCATAATCTCAATCACGTATTTTTGGCTACTTTACGACCTCTTTTCTGATGATCTTTGACAGATAATCTACTGCAACAAGTTGTAAACGAAGATGTTGAAACAATGTTGGAAAATGTTCCTTCCTTGCTTCAAGGTCATGTTTCACCCACCGAATCAGGACTTCATAGAGTAACTCTTCTGACGAAACCTGAGCCAAATATTCATATTATTTCATTTTTACCGGGTTTTGAAACTACTAGACTTAATAGGCTCGTCACCAAGACCATTTTTGTATGAAATCGGTATATGTAACCGGATGCGTTCCCATTCGTCCATACGACCGTGCATACCAGTTAAGTTATTTTACCGAGTTTTCGAAATCATGATAGGCTTGTTGATAAAACCGTTTTATTTCATATAATGTGATATATGTATGCATCGATCGTGTTATAACCATTCGGTCAAATAACCTTATTAAGTAGTTGTCGCGCTTTACCGCACACTCTTCTTCAGGGCTCTATATCGCTTGGTCTTAATTAAATTTTGTTTGCACGTTACTGTTTTTCGCCTAGGTTTGTCGGCCTCGTCCGCTATAGTTATTAAATTATATTCTTTTCTTTTTTTAATGACGTGTTTTAACGACTGTTCGTTTTGCCGTCCTTTCCCGTCCCTCTGTTGAAATTTATATTCGTTTGTCATTTTTAAAAACTAGGGCAAAAAATGAATAAACTAAACTAAACTCCAACTAGAAACTCTTATCCGATACGAAGATTTTTTTATAGTTATCGATTATTTATGAGTTCCCTTTGGAATTAATTTTACTCCGTTTTTCTGTATAACGCTGGTGACTGGCATGTCTGGTCGCTGCGTCATAGTGTAAAGTGTTATTTTGAGTAAAGGACAAGCGACGAAAAAGCCCGCAATAATATAAAAACAATTCTTTTTTTCTTCTATTGCTGTTTAGAATACCTACGAGAATACTTTATTCAGAAAACATGCCTGTTAAGTTTGGATTGATATCTTGGGAACCCATTAGTTTTTTGCTTGCAGAAACAATATTTACAGAAGTAGTTGTTCATACGTAGTTGCCAGTTTCTAGTATTTTTTACTCTTTTTATTAGGGAAGAATTTGCAAAGGTATAGTTAGTTGAAGAATTTGCTAAAATCGGTTTAATTTTATCATGGCAATTTATGCAGAAAATGAACTACTCTTGGCTATTTAATGAAGTAGTGAAACTATGATAGTATCGTCATTAAAACCGTTTTTCTTATTTTTGTTTGTATATCATTTGGTTGTGTATATCGGTTGCGTTAACGGTTCTTCCACAAAACTGTCTATCTTATTTAAGCTTGGCATCATACTTGTGTCAAAGCTAGCGGATTATTCTATATGAATATATTTAAGGAGATAAAGATAATTACCGATATATCATCAGAGGAAAGAAGAGAACCCAATTCATCAGCTTTAATGTCATAAAACTTTGTTTGGATGGAGATTTCATCAAAGTTTTCCAAAATATATTGGTTGCATTTCGCCACTAATTCCTCAAGAGAATATAACTTCCCAAGTTGTCGGAAATGCAGACAATTTGAAGCGCTGATTTCCTCCGAAAGGTATTCGATAGTTAGTCCAATTAAGTCTGAATAGAAAAATCGCGAAAATATGAAACATTTCAATTATTACAATTTTAATAAAACTCTTTCGATGCTGTGTAGGATAGTCTTTTCGGTCCGTATAATTAGGTGGTTACAAAACCACAGCCGTCACTGTTGGAAAGATAAGTTTTTAAAAACGACCAAGTGTAAAGTAATTTAAAAATAAGTCATGCCAACATTGATGGCTATTGTATATCATGGTATTTGTCAGATGTTATCTAATATTTACCAGACATTGGCTTAATATGTCAATTGATTTGATGAGAATCATCGCCAGTAGGTAAACAAATATTTATGCTAGAACCAGATACAAAGCATTACCGTTGTAGTCCCAATCATTTCTCTATTAGAAAGGAAAGTATTACCTTGTATTTGCATCAAGGAAGCCGCGTGTAGAACTTCTTCCACATTATCAATGGATATGTAAACATGGTTGGTGTAAATAAAATCAATGACATCTTGCATCGCTTGCTTGCTTACACTCTTAATCTCAATCACCGCTTTGAACTCCTCAGACATATAAACATATTTTAATTGCAGTAATTATTATTTGTGTACATTCTTATTATCCTATCCTAAACAATTACAAAACAATTTGGTAATATTGATATTCGCTGGGTAGCTGGACCGTTTCTCTGAAATATAGATGAGAATCTTAAAACTTATATCCTTACAAAAAGTCAATATGTCTGTTGTCACTTAAACCATAATTAATTGTTTTAAAATAAGTTAAGAATGTGGTCATTTGTACCTGACTTTGAAACATGTCATCGAAATAAATACTACTAGCAGCCAGGATACTTCGATGGACAATAAATTGTTTATCTTCTGCCGTCAGTGTGATATCACAATACTTGGTATTCGTACGTCGCTGCCTGTAAATAGTGTTTCCCAAATGGTGCGCCATATGGGTTAGCCAGGTGCGCCACACTTGCATTCATGACAAAGTGTCCATAGATCATAAATTACTAAATGGTTAGTGTCTATTTCGTTTTTTTCCATTGTAACGTTAGTTCTACATTAACTTTCAAAAAGCAAGAGCGCTCAAGAAACAGTATTTTCGTTATGTGAAAAACTCGGTGATGGAATTATTTAAATTAAACTTTTAATTTTTCATATTTTTCCTAAATAGTTTAAGCATTTAGCATAATATTTTGACTCCTCGTGCAAAGTGCGCCCGTTCGTTTTTTAATTGGTCTCAGGTGCGCCACGAGGTCAAAAAGATCGAGAACCACTGGTATGATAGATAATCAAATCATTGATTGTAAAACTACACAGGTTCACTAACCTGTTTAAAGCCGCCATAATCTCTTCATTGTGACTTTTTGCGCTTAATTGTTTCGCCATGTTTAAGTCATATACATGAAGATGTAAACCTTTTAAAAACCGATTTGTTATAAACGCATTTCACAGAGACTTATCTTACCAGAATACACTGGACATAAATTAGTGTAGCTGGCTTTCAAGTATAGTCTAAACCAGCGTTTCCCAACCTTTTTTGGTCGCGGACTATTTCCTTACCAGAGAAAGTCTTTGCGGACTCAAAGTGCATCAATTTTCAATTAGCGTAAGTCAAAAGTGTAGTGTACCTGGACTATGTGCATACGATACCCTACTACAAACTTAAAATTACCATGAATTACAATGTCTCGTTGATAAAAACATATCACTGAGGTTTATAACGATCAAAAACAAATAAAAGTTTAGCAAATTGTTGATGTGCTTGCGGACTCATTTAAACCTTCCACGGACTCATTTGAGACCGCGGACTCGGGTTGGGAAACACTGGTCTAAACACTTGATAGCAAGCGGTGGTTATGGTTTTAAGGAGACCTTATGAATTCTAGTGAACACATAAAAACAACATATTAAAATTGCAATAATTAAAGAATAATCAAAAGCATAAACTAGTAAATAAAACGCAATTGCTGAAATAGCGTTACTTAATAAGAGTGATTATATAAATGCTTTACACCTTTTACAAACCATAGCACCGGAGCCATGAGATTATAAATTAATTTAAAGACAAACATACTGCTGCAGTGTTTGTATAGTCTGCAAACGTCTGCTCAGAACAAGTTCGACCCTCCATTAGGTGGTAGGACAAACTATTGAAAGATGTTTGGTTGTAAATACAAATCCTTGTCAACACGATAAATGTCAGTAAAATAATAGATTAACGTGTATTTTACTGTTTGGCTTAATAATAGAATCACGTGCATTTTACTGTTTTATCAAGGTAAAGTTTTACCAAAAAATATTTTACAGGATAGTTTATTTGTACTAGGTTTTGTAAATGGCAATTGTACATCACAAATGCTAAAACATCACTACTTTGTATGGACAACAACATTTTAAAATGAACGTCATGTCGCCATACAAATGTTTATAGTCACTGATGCCATCTAGTCGTAGAGAGTAACACATTTAGTTCTAGGGACTTAAAAAATAAACAAATTTTTTCGCCACTTATTTTTTCTCTGCAAGTAAATTTCTACACGACTGAAAGAAGGAAAATTATGTAATCCTTTCCTCCCATATATATAGCTGACAAATATTACGTTTATTAGAAATCATTAAGCTGACTGTGCGCAAATATTGTTACTGAACAAATGTACACAGTTTGCCATTTACAATATTGTATGACAAGAAAATTTAGGGGAACGGCGTTTATTATGCTCATACATATGTTCTCTGTGATACCGTCGAACCACGCTCACTAATGTAATGAAACCAAACAAACTTAAATGGATCCAAGTGGTTTATATTCATTGTATTGTAAAATATTCATGTGTATATAGCAGCGGTTCTCAAACTGGGGTCCGCGGTCTTTTTGGGTCCGCGAGACAATTTTCTGGGACCGCGAAACACCTTCCAAAAAATTAAAACGACGCTTCTAAAGAAAAAAAAATGTATAGAATTAAGTTTTCACGCAACTTTTCTCCCAATCAACTTTTAACAGACTACATAGGCATTTATGACATTACAAGAAGCTATTTGATGTCACATTAGTGCAATCAGGGCCGGTTTTAGGCCGATTTGACCGATTAGATCAAATTGGGCTCCGCACCTTGAAGGGGCCCCGCGCTTGCGGGGGTCTTACTGTATTATGAGGTTTAAAATACTACTGAAAAGTAAAATAAAAAATGAAATCATATTCTTTTTCATAATATCATTTTGTTATGCATCGTAACTAAATCAAATTTATATTTCTGTGTCTGTCTGTTACGTCATAATAAATATGGTTGCTAAACAATATATATTATATATACATATATGTTTGGAAGTAAAACAATATATCGTAAATAAGCATCCACATTACCTTTAATTTGTTTTATAGCAAGTATTAAATGTCTATTTTTGTAGTTTGTATGTACTGGTATGTATTTTATGATATATAAACACCCATAAATTTTGCTATGAAGAGTAGGGGCCCCGCCATCACATTTCTAATTGGGCCCCGCGGTTCCTAGCACCGGGCCTGAGTGCAATTCAAAAGTACCAACATGCCTATCTGAGACTGCAGAACTCCTACTATAGTAGCAAATAGTACAACTCCTATTATAGTAGGAGTAAACATTTTAAAAAATGCCAAGATCAGAGGCGTCTCGTTTTTTCTTAAGCCATGCATCCGGGTTAATATGTTTTGTTTTAGAATTTTAACGTTGCTAAATTTTTCGTTTTACTTCCCTATTTTTCAAGGGGACCGTGAGTCATTTAAAAAATTGCTAGGGGACCGTTGCGTCATTTTTTTTAAAAGTGTGAGAACCGCTGGTATATAGGGAACAGTTAAAATGTGTTTTAAACATAGTGGTGGTTGAAACGTAGTTAAACGCTGGTTGATGCTCTCTAGATTGTATAACTTGAACCCCAAAAGTCCCCTAACTCCCAACTAAAGTGAGTAATAGTAGCCGTTCTTTACCATCCAATTGAATTCGTCAAAGTCAAAAATATTAAAAAACAAAACGGAATTTCTGTTAGATAGTATAAAATATCAAACAAGGTTGGAACGTGAGCATCATAAAAAATGTGTGAGCAGTAGCAGTCCGACTTCTATGGTAGGCCTATGACCCAAATTTAACGCTGTAAACTCATCCGACATTTCAGCTTTCACCGGAGCTCTGTTTCTGTCATGAATAAACGATTTAGATCTAAACAACATGTAAACAAACCGTGGTAAAAAGAAGCTTATTTCGCTTAATACTATTTTTGTCGTAAGTTTCCATCGTAGTAAACTTATTTGCATTGACTGGCGAAAAGCATCAAAAGCAAAAATAATTAGTTTTTCCATCCAACTTGGTAATAATAAAGTGGAGTATTCAAGAATTTCGGAGTTACATGCCTTTATCACACCATAAATTCTTAACAACCGAGATAATCCAACTGATTTTTTCCGCAGGCATAAAAACTCCCAAGAATATAAACACTATAAAGACTCCCCCCAACTGTTGGGTTATTGGTAAGTCATGTCATAAGATGAACGTTTGCAACTAGGCTACTCAGACAAAAAGTGCTAAGTGCTGAGTTTTCTTTCTAGCGCTTTAGTAACAATTTCCTGTTAAGAATTATGCTGCTTCTTAATTTGTAATTACAACTACATTCATAGTTTTGATGAGTTTACTTATGTATCGTTATAACCTTATTATGCACTCGCTGCAGTGGAAATAAATATAATGAGGTCGTATGGGGAATTTATGAAATGACAGTGACCTACAGGAAAATGATAGTAACAAAATACAGAGTATTAAATATTTCGATGATTCTACGTACTTTCCTCACTTTCCATGTTCTTTTCTGCAAAAGTCCACGTTATTTCCTTACTTTCTTGCAAAATCATTATTTTTCTGTACCATTAGTGTCCGCGACTAATTTAATACCCGTTAAGTCGCAAAATAACACGAATTAAAAGTCACTATCGTAACGGCTATTCATATAGCAATTGCCATATTTGTCGAACAGGGATGCTGATAGTGCATCAAGGTAAACTCGAATATTTCTAGACTTTATCGTAGAAAAAAACTAGAAATAAGGATGAAGGTAATATATGCCGGCTATGCCAAAACTGGAACTAAAACCATGACAGCAGTGTTTCGGGAGTTTGGATACAGCACATATGATTGGTTGGAAAACTCGTGGTACCTGGGAAAGGAATGGCGCAAACTTATAAAGTATGGAGGAACAGCTGATGACTTAAAGAGAATGTACGACGGCGTTGATGCAGTCGCCGACAGTCCCTGTTATCTGTTTTGGGAGGAAATTTTAAAGGCTTACCCTGATGCCAAAGTAAGCTTAAGCTTTTACCACATGTGTTTAAATAGGACACGATTATAATTGTTCTTTGTACAGATTGTGGTTTCTACCCGAGACGAGGATTCTTGGTACCGATGCGCCAAAACTCAAATGGCTTCGTTTGATTCTGATCCTTTGTATATACTGATGCAAGTTTTCTCGTATTCTGGATGGCAACACTTTTGCTTTGAAAATTCTGTTGGTAAGTAGCATGCATTTTAACATGACGTTCAATTTAAACCGATTCCGAACTACTTAATGTGACTATAGCATTGGTTGTTCTTTCCCACATTTTTATATAAAAAAGTCTTTTTAGCGCAAGTCATTTTTTCATCACGTCGTCGTTGGCCTTGGTCCAAATATGACAAAAACGAGCTTGTGATGAAACGTTTATATAGAACCCACAACGCAAACATCCTTCTTGTAAGTGATCTGCACCATACATTAGGTTTGCGCTAAGAACACTACATTGGATATAGGATAGGATAGAATATTCATTTTTATCCCCCTGAATGGGAAAACCAAGGGGGTTATCACACGGGCAATCGTCAGATCACCTCGCGCCCATCGTCGGGTTACCGGAGCTATTGCAGTGTGTTATATATGATAGACACGTTCCTTCAATTTGGTAGAACCCATTAATCCGTTGGGTTCAGACAATGTCCGTAAAGTACCTTGCTCAAAGACACAACCGACTAGCTAGCGATCAGTTTCGAACCTGCAACCTTTCGATTGAAAGGCAACGCACTTAACCGCTAGACCAACCGGCCGGACAACATTGCCCACATTTTAACAGAATGCACCAAAGGACAAGTTGCTTGTGTACAACTTTAAAGACGGATGGGCTCCACTATGCGAATTTCTTGGCGAGGAGATTCCTGATAAACCGTTTCCTCACGCAAATGTGGGTGCTTCCCTTATAAACGATTACATGGGAAGCCATCCTATCATGATAAGGATGATTAGAGAAATGAAGTTTTCTCTTGGAGTGTTGGCTTTACTTGGGGCCTACAGCGGGTATAAAATTTATGAAAACCCAAGTTTCGTAAAAAGTTGGATAAACTCGGCAATATCGTGGTTTAACATTTGGTAGATGTTTAATTTAATGTCGCTGTGGTTTAACATTGATAATTAAAGTTAAGATAGAAGTCAACGACATTTTATAAATTATGCTTCACTCTTGGCAACTGAAAAATGTTTACGTTTCCGCAGGGACTGTCACAAACTGGATTAAAATTAATTCTTGCGTATGTTTTTGTATTGCGCAACCTGTCCTAATTTAAAACGTTGTGTTTTTTTGAATTACCGTGGCTATGTGACGACACAATGCATGAGGTTATTGTTGTTCACTTTGGTGTTATTATGGGACGTTTAAGTTGGATTATTAGCAGTAAAGAACGCTTGGTGTTGGTAAATTGTAGTGGTGATTAATTCTGATTGCGCATAAGAGTTTAGTCAAATGACAATATTTGCGTCAATTAGGAATCAAGACCTGAAACGCGACAGGGACAATAACGCAGATATGATGTGTTAATAATAATTTAGAATGCATTCAGTTGCCTTAAAGTGCTGTATTTTACTTACGCAGAATTAATATGCGTACGTCAGGTTCATGTTATTTAACATTCCAGAAAGATTTAAACAAACTGCCATGGTTTTGTTTCTGCAAGCAAACGCATGAATCATACAGTTATGGAGAAAACCGTAGGGTTAAGTACATTATTTTTTTTGCTTTTACTTATCTTAATTATGTTATCTAACAATTCTTAAAGTTTTTATCCGATTTGATGACTCTTTGTTGAAGAGGTTGGGGTGAAATGGGATGTCTGTCACAATCACGATTCAGGAACATATCTTCGTATTTAAAAAAATAATCCTCTAAGTAATTTTTTTCTTTTTTTTAATTGGCGCATAAGTGGGTCCAAAATTACACCAAGTCTGAACAAAATTGGAGCAGTCGTTTAAGCGCTATGCTCAAAAAATCAAAAATTTTGAAAAAATAACTTTGGTTGTTAACGTCCCCGGGATATTCCACTTGTCTTATCACCCAAAATTTTGGTTTCTGCATATCCAAACCATGTTATCTAAAAAATCAAAAAAAAATCAGTAAAAGACCATCACTCCTTTTGGTAAATGTCGGAAAGACATGGTATGCCTGTCACAATCATGATTTAAGAAGAAAATCTTATTAAATTTTATTTTTTAAAATATTTTATAACTATATTTTAGTTCTTATAAGTGTTAAATCAGTGTCTAAAGCACTTACATTCCCCCAAATCTGATTCAAATTGGACCAGCTAATTAACATACAAAAACCATATGTGTCTCATTTTTGTAAATGGGACCAATAATAAATATGTTTTAACGGGTTACGTTATAACAATAAAATAAGACTTTAATGCCAAAAATACGGGTTACTGTTTTGAACTAAATGTGATACATGTTATATATTGTAAACGTGAATTAGATATTAATATGGGTTGAATAAGAGTTTTTATATTAGATTTAAAAAGTAGTGATTTAGCGCTACGTGATACAGTAATAAAAGTTTTGGATATGTCATATAACCACATATAATTCGGTATCGGAATTAGACCAATAACAATAGGCCAGGTCCACCAATTAACCCCTGTTCGGTAACTTCAATCAACTGTTGCCACTTGTTCCTCGCTGGGGTGAACATTGCAATGCGGCCTGGGCTTAAACTATAAAAATGCACTGTAATTAGAAATGCTCTAACACAACTTAATGCTTACCTCCCGTATACTACAATGTTTTTGTTTAGAAGGCAAGCGGAAGTTTCACCGAGTGGATACGGGACATCAATGGTCAACTTTGTCCAAACTCCAGTAGTTATATTCATCGACTCAGCAGATGATAGTGGGGTGTTTCCGATGCCTAATCCGCCTGGGTGATGGCTTAGTTAAACATTGCACTTTTAAGCAAACCTAAAGCTTACCGAAAGCAAATATTGTTTCATTCAAACAAACAGCTCCGCATAAAGCTCTGGCTTCGTTCATGTCGTTACCGGCTGTCCATTGATTGTTTGAAGCATTGTACAGGTCAACCACAACACAGGCTATTTTTTATTGGATAAAACAATAAAATAACCAAAATACTCCCACATATACTTTACAAGCTAAATAACATTTTAACAGTTCTCTATTTAAATTCAACACCATGCTACCTTGGTTATTAACCAGTATCCGTTTTGGATTATACATCAATCAACTGTGTCGTGCACATTCTTACAAAAATATACTACAGTGATACAAACTAACACAATTATGTTTCTGTAAGCAAATAATTAGGTTTCAACTTCCCAGGTTTTCTTTACATGGTAATTATTTTACATTTATTTTTCAACGATTAAAGATATCGATTTCTGCCACTAAAACAAAACTAATTAATATTCTTAACAGTAATATCCAATTCATATTTCAGCATATTGCTTAATAAAGATGCTTATACTTACATATTCATTATTATTATACATTACTTTCTGTTAGGTTCGTGGTATTAGAGCATGGTTATATCTGTGGGGCAATTACAAAGCCAACATAGTTAAAAATGTGCTGCTTGAAGCGGCTTTAAGAATTAAAACATATAACGCTACATAATAATTTCACCACACTACGAAGTTTTGTAAGTTCTGAGGACTTAAAAGTTTTAAACCAATCAGACAACCTATAAAGCATAAAACACAATAAAAGATAATTAATTAGCAAATTAAACTAAACTAATTGTAATGAAAATTCTAATATCAATAGTTAAAATCTTAAATATACCAAACCTTCTGTCCTATTTTCACGCTGTCCAGCCAGTTGCAGATATCCACCCAGTAGATAAGCTGTATCTAGATACAATAAAGTCTCGTTATAGATTAGAATAGCTTACTAAACTTTACCTTCAACCACAACAGTTGTTGCGCTTGTTCGAAAAATGCTTGTGCTGGTTTGACCAACATATTTCCAATTGTTATTGAGTGTATTGTACATGTATGTGCAGATTGAAAATTGCTCGGAGCTTCTAGTAAACCCAATTTTGTGATGCTGTCTAAAGTTGTTATTTAATTGGGAAAGTAGGCCAAACACATAGATCTCTCCTGTGGCGAACGTAATAAATAATAGACAAAATATAAGCCTTAACACTTACCCTGTATAAAAGCAGCAAAAGAATTATACAAAGATTGTGGCATTGGTTGTAGTGTATGCCACACTGTTCCATCAAAACATTGCACACGAGTGTTTGAATGGGCTTGTCCACCAAACGAAACACCCGTTTGTAGAATGAGTGTTACCTCAAAACAATAAACCTTTCCATCGTGAGCAACGATAGTCGCACCGGGTTGGGTTACCCCTGTTACCTGCCAATTATTAAATTGTCATTTTCTGTAGACATTTGGCCAATCTTAGTTTCAAATGACTCTTTTAGAGTTCATATTATATGTAGCAAATATCCGAAAATAGTCTGGTCTTGTTGACGACCCAACCAATTGAAAACCTAGCCCGTTAAAAAATTATAATAAAATTTAAAAAAGCATATTTTATTTTAATAATTATTTATTATTCCTGGAACTCCAAAAGAAATACAGCGCATGTGTAAATGCCAAAATCTCTTGCTAAATCCATATTTAAATAAAATGGTATATGGCCGGCTTTTTTGGGAGATTACACTTAAATTGTAAAAGGCAACATTTTGTCTAAAAAAAGTGCGTCTAAAAAGACTAGAGAATAAGAAAACCTAAAAAATTGTACCTTTAGCTTTGTCCACAAGTTTTCTTTTAAGTTAAAAGTAACAACATTTCTCCGGTCAAGCGGCATAAACATGATATCTGCAAGAAAATGAAAAACATAACTCACAATGTTAAATATGTTGTCCGATTTCTGTTATAGCCCAAGAAAATATTTAAACAAAAATCTTTGTTCATTTTTGGAATACCCAGACCATTTTTATTGATACTGCGTTTTTTGTAACTAATGTTTAAAAGTTCCTTTTAGTGTGGTCAGTGTGTATTGGAGAGATAGGGAGAATCGAATGCCTTTTTTAAGCTGTATGTTATTCCCTATGTTTTTTATAGCATTAACAAAGATTTGGTATAATGTAAATACTCACTAAGTGTTCCAATTAATGACGGTAGACACCGATCAAACATCCCTTGGTTTAGTTTATATATATATAACCCCGTTAAAAAAACACTAAACGCTTACTGTGCTGTTCTCCAAATCGTCGTTTCTCTTTTTCGTACATGTCGGGTTTGACGTGGAAATAAAAAGCATCTTCAACCAAATCCCTGCAATCCAATGAAGCTCGAACTAAGCTCTGTTGATGAGAGTGTTATGTACAGGTGTAGTGTGAAATTAAAAATTTATTATCACAATGGTAAGTGTGCGTCAAAATACTCCATTATAATAATGTAACGTGAGCGTAACCATACTTTATTACCACATTGGTGTGTGTTTGTAATGATGCTTTACTATCATAATCTCAATCATGCTATTTTGGCTACTTTACGACCTCTTTTCTGATGATCTTTGACAGATAATCTACTGCAACAAGTTGTAAACGAAGATGTTGAAACAATGTTGAAAAATGTTCCTTCCTTGCATCAAAGTCATGTTTCACCCAGCGAATCAGGACTTCATAGAGAAACTCCTCTGACGAAACCTGCAGCAAATATTCATATTATTTCATTTTTTACCGGGTCAAGTTTTGAAACCACTTGACTTAATGGGCTCGTCACCCAGACCGTTTTATTATGGAATCGGTATGTGTCTCCGGCCGCGTTCCCATTCGTCCATACGACCATGCATACCAGTTAAGTTATTTTACCGAATTTTCGAAATCATGATAGGCTTGTTGATAAATGTCCGGCCCGGTGGTCTAGCGGTTAAGTGCGCTGGCTTTCAATCGAAAGGTTGCAGGTGCGAAACTGGTCGCTAGCTAGTCGGTTGTGTCCTTGGGCAAGGCACTTTACGGACATTGCCTGAACCTAGCGGATTAATGGGTTCTACCAAATTGAAGGAACGTGTCTATCATATACAACACACTGCAATAGCTCCGGTAACCCGACGATGGGCGCGAGGTGATCTGACGATTGCCCGTGTGATAACCCCCTAGGTTTTCCCATTCACGGGGATAAACATGAATATCCTATCCTAATATCCTAAAACCGTTTTATTTCATATAATGTGATATATGTATGCATCAGTCGCGTTATAACGATTCGGTCAAACAACCTTATTAAGTACTCAAACTAGAAATTGTAAACCGATACGAAGATTTTTATAATTTTTTATGAGTTCCCTTTGGGATTAATTTTATTCCGTTTTTCTGTATAACGCTGGTGACCTCAAGCCTGGTCGCTGCGTCATTGGGTGGAGAGTTGAAACTTAAATAAACTGAGTAAAGGACAACAGGCGTAAAACAACAGAAGAAATTTGCAAAGGTATAGCTAGTTGAAGAATTTGCTAAAATCGGTTTAATTTTATCATGACAATTTATGAAGAAAAAGAACTACTTTTGACTATTTAATGAAGTTTTGAATCTATGTATCGTCTAGTATCATCATTAAAACCGTTTTTCTTATTTTTGTTTGTATATCATTTGGTTGTGTATATCGGTGGCGTTAACGGTTCGTCCACAAAACTGTCTTTCTTATTTAAGCTTGGCATCATACTTGTGTCAAAGCTACTGGATTATTCTATATGAATATATTTAAGGAGATAAAGATAATTACCGATATATCATCATAGGAAAGAAGAGAACCCAATTCATCAGCTTTAATGTCATAAAACTTTGTTTGGATGGAGATTTCATCAAAGTTTTCCAAAATATATTGGTTGCATTTCGCCACTAATTCCTCAAGAGAATATAACTTCCCAAGTTGTCGGAAATGCAGACAATTTGAAGCGCTGATTTCCTCCGAAAGGTATTCGATAGTTAGTCCAATTAAGTCTAAATAGAAAAATCGCGAAAATATGAAACATTTCAATTATTACAATTTTAATAAAACTCTTTCGATGCTGTGTAGGATAGTCTTTTCGGTCCGTATAATTAGGTGGTTACAAAACCACAGCCGTCACTGTTGGAAAGATAAGTTTTTAAAAACGCCCAAGTGTAAAGTAATTTAAAAATAAGTCATGCCAAACATTAGTAATGTGATTGGAATTTGTTTATCACATTACCGCCAGAACTCTCTCACGTTTATGTGTGAGGGTAAATGGTGAACTTTCGT
>CH000659.1:272541-282765 GCA_000149265.1 Ciona savignyi | reverse complement strand
GTGGTGAAGGTCAAAATTATTTAAATAAAATAAAACTTGTGTAAGATAGTATGCGTGTTATCGTATCTTGCAGAAATTTCCCATTTGATATTACGTTCATCCTATGACATCACTTACCAATAACATAACGGTTGGGGGGAGTTTTTATGGTGTTTACATTATTGAGGTTCTTATGCCTGCGGAAAAAATCAGTTGGGTTATCTCGTTTGGTAAGAAATTGTGGTATGTAAAGGCATATAACTCCGTAATTCTTGTATACTTACTTTATTATTACCAAGATAGATCGAAACTTCTAATTGTTCTTGCTTCTGATGCTTTTCACCTGTGAATGCAAGGGTCACTAGAGTTACTAAATTTACTACGATGAATACTTTTTGAGGTTCAACTTATAAAAACTAGAGAGCATCAACAAAGTTTCAACCATGTTGTGTGACTATTTTTGTGTGTCTAGGGCTCTGTGTCGTGCTTTATGAAGTTGTTAATTTTGTATAATTTTTTCATCCACTTTCGATTCATATAGTAATTTGAATAAAAGTTCAATACACTGGATATAAACCACTGGGCTCCATTTAAGGTTGTTTGATTTCATTACATTAGTGACCGCTAGTCCGTGATATCACAGAGAACTTATGTTTAAGCACAATAAGCGCCGATCCTCTAAATCTTCTTGTTCATGCCATACTGTGAAAGGCAATTCTTGTACATTTGTTCAGTAACAATATTTGTGCACAGTCAGCTTAACGAATTCAAATAAGCGATTAATGAACTTAATCAAACAGCCAAGGTGAACCTGACGGCAAAATTCACTGCAATGTTTGACGTTTACAGCGAGAGTTTACCCTCTTCGGGTGCAGCTTTGGCGTTGTAGAGGAACGCTCGGTACTGTCGCGCGTGGCTCGAATATGCTGCTGACTCCGATAATCCGACTCCAAGGATCAAGTCTACGCTAATTCAAAAGTTAGTTTGTTTATTGTCAAACGTTGTCAACAGAACACACGAATAAACCAAAGCACTTTCCTCGGAAACCGCTTCGCTGCGACCGACTCGCGTCGTAATAACTGCGCGAAGCGATTATTAGATAGTTCGTTTTTCTTTGCGGCTTATCAACTGTTTTTTTGTTTAAACCGGCAAATGCACTTTTTGCCTTGTTCTTTTTGTGTCGACTGGGCGACCAAGACGGGGAGCTTCTTGCTGTTTTCCTCAGTCTCTTGCTGGTTTTCCGGAAGATCTCACGCACTGTTCTCGTTTTCGACCCGATCCGTCTAAAAAGTACCGCTTAGATCGGGCTGTGTTACGTTTTTAAAGCCGCTATAAGCGGGCTGTGTTACTAACATGGTAACATGTGTTGCGAGACAATTTCTAACACAAAGGCGATGTAAACAGAAGTGATTTCGTAACAGTTTTTTTGTACAATTTAGTTTCGAATAACATTATGCTGAGCAAGAAATCGTGCTTGTTCGTTTTTAAAGTTGGGTAAGTACGTAGTCAGACATTTATTTAATGGGTTAAATTGGTCGCACAACTGAATTTCTAGAGAAGTTTACAGCTATTGCCCGAACTGAAAAGTTTGGTATTTTAATTCGTATCCACCATAGGTGAGGTTTAGTGTGTGCGTGTCATTCCCCAGCAACATATATACCAAAAACGTTATGCTTTTTTGATTTATCTCCACAGGCTACTGTTTGTTATGCCTACTAAACCTGTAACATACCTGATACCAATATATTTATGGGTCCCATTTGGAAAAATGGGACACATATTGTTTTTGTCCGTTTTTTTTCGTTTTTTTTTCGTCAAAGGTTTGACTGGCATGGCATGGCGCCCCGACATCTACCAGAAGGAATAGTGGAATCGTAATGAAACTTAGCCATTCGTTAGACAACATGGTCTAGATATGCAGAAACTAAAATTTTGGGTAATGAATCAAGGGGAATTTCCCTGGGAGGTTAAAAACCAAAACAGTATTTTTTATAAAAAAAATAGCTTTTTGTGGCATTGCGCTTGAACGGCTGCTCCAATTTAAATCATATTTGGTGACAAGTAAGTATATTACTCACTGAATTAACAGTTGGAAGAAATAACAAGTTTATCTAGGGAAATACCCTAAAAATTCGAGTTTGTACTGAAATCATGATTGGACAGGAATGCCATGTCGCCCAGACATCTACCAGAAGGAGTAATGGAATCGCAATGATAATTGGACATTTTTTAGAAAACATGGTTTAGATATGTACAAAACCAAAATTTTGGGTGATAAATCCAAGGGAATTCCCCTGGAACGTTAAAAATCAAAACGCTATTTTTTTCTAAAAACATAGCCTTTTTTGGGCATAGCGCTTGAACGGAAGTCACAATTTGAATCAGATTTCGTGGAATGTAAGTGCATTGAGTCACTAATTTAACATTTAGAAGAAATATTAAAATTACTTAGGGAAAAAACCCAAAAAATAGGATATGTTCTCAAATCATGATTGTGACAAGCATGCCATGTCGCCCCGACATCTACCAAAAAGAGTAAGGGAATAGCAATGAAAATTTGACATGTCTTAGACAACATGGGCTAGATATGCAAAAACCAAAATTGTGGGTGACAAATCGGGGGAAATTCCCCTGGAACGTTAAAAATCAAAACGCTATTTTTTTCTAAAATCATAGCCTTATTTGGGCATAGCGCTTGAACCGAAGTTACAATTTGAATCAGATTTGGTGGAATGTAAATGCATTAGTCACTAATTTTACACTGAAAAGAAATTAAAAAATTACCTGGGGAAATCCCCTAAAAATAGGATTTTGTTCTCAAATCATGATTGTGACAAGCATGCCACTTCGCCCCGAGATCTATCAGAAGGAGTAATGAAATCGCAATGAAAAATGGACATTTTTTGGGCATAGCGCTTGAACGGCTGTTACAATTTGAAAGAGATTTGGTGGAATGTAAGTGCATTAGGCACTAATTTAACACTTGGAAAAAATAAAAAAATTACCTAGGGAAATACCCTAAAAAATAAGATTTTGTTCTCAAATCATGATTGTGACAGGCTTACCATGTCGCCCGACATCTACCAAAAGGAATATTGGAATCGAAATAAAAATTTAAAATTTGTTGAACAACATGGTCTAGATATGCAGAAACCCAAATTTTGGGTGATAAATCTGAGGGAATTCCCCGGAAGCGTTAATAACCAAAACGCTATTTTTTAAAAAAAAAAACTAGCTTTCTTGGGCATAGCGATTTAACGGCTGCTCCAAGCTGATTCAGATTTGTTGGAATGTAAGTTTATTACCTAATGATTTAACAATTAGAAAAAATAAAAAAAAATTAGGGAAATACCCTAAAAAATAAGATTTTGTTCTCAAATCATGATTGTGACAGGCATGGCATGACACCCCGATATCTAAAAGAAGGAATAATGAAATAGTAATAAAGCTTTGTCATTTGTTAGACAACATGATCTAGATACGCAGGCAAAATTGTGGGTGATAAATCTAGGGGAATTCCCCGGAGACGTTAAAATCCAAAACCGTTATTTTTCTAAAAAATTACCTTTTCGGGACATAGCGTTTGAACGGCTGCTCTAATTTTGATCAGATTTGGTGAAATTCTAGATCGTTAACCACCCTGTGTCACTTAAAAGAAAGAAAACATTTACTTAGGGTAACTCAGCATAAACGGGGTATTTCCATGGGTATTTTATTCTCTTGTTATCGGTACAGGGGCGGCTACCACATTAACATTTACCAATTCTATTACAGTTTTAGGGTTATCCCCTAGATTTATTTTTTTAGAAAAAAATACTGACAATTTTTCTTACGATTCCATTATTTCTTTTAGTATATAACAGTGCGACATGCCATGCCTGTCAAGAGTTTTACGAAAAAACGCACAAAAACAATATGTGTCCCATTTTTACATCGGTCCCATAATTAACTCGCTGCTATATTGCATGTATGAACAAGTGGAGTTAATTTTTATGTATAAAGTATGTTTTGTTAATGAGTTACTGCTATCATAGCCGTAAATAACTCTGATTTACTCTGATCCCTTTAATTTACTCTGATTTAACCGGGCGTGAACATAACAAAAGATTTTATTTAACCGTTAAAAGAAATGGATTTAAACAATGGTTTGTTTTGACGCCCATTGTTCGCCCTATCAACCGTATCGGGGGAATTTCACTTGTTGGTTCCTCTTTTGTCACTGACATTTTAGATTGCGCTTATCTGACTTTTATTTAGTCGTAAAATGAGGATGTTAGTTTTTTAATGATGTTGTTGGTTTCAGATTCAGCGTCTCGGTAAGTTTAGTAATTTGTGACTTAGTTAGTTGCGCGTTAAGGTACGCGGTATATAAAAGGCACTGATGCGTGGTGTTTGTGAAACAATAGCAGCCAACTGAAATAAGGATTTAAATGTTATGACAACTTCTCTCTACAGTATCTCCGCATAAAAAATGAATATTGTAATGGATTGGTTATTGTGATGTTTTGGGGTGATTGTTGTTTTTTGTTTAAATGTTTTCTAACAAGTGGCTATAAGTTTCATTTTGATTTCATTATTCCTTCTGGTAGATGTCGAGCGACATGCCATGCCAGTCAAATCTTTGACGAAAATAAAGGAAATGTGACCCTCAATAAACACTGCAAGTGAACAATAGAGTTACCGAAAAGAACAATGGTGTTCCCCAAAAGAACAAATTAAAAATGATTCGCTGGTGACTGGCGGCCCGTGAATAACGGCCATATTACTTTATATCATTTGGAACGATATGCCTTTAACATTATTCTTACAAGATGTAGGTTCATTTAGTGTGGGACATGTGGACGCACAGACCATTTAAATCAAATTGCAATTAATAGTAAATAACAATAACAAAAATAACAATTCGACCTATATTTATTTGTATACAGTGCATTTAAATACAAAATTATTTGATGATTATTTATGATGCAACACCCGAATTTTCCAACATACAACTACCCTACGGATGATGGTCCTTCAATCCCCAATCAATGCTATCGGTGTCCACCTGGGTACAGGATCGACTCTCAATATTCGGATTGGGACAAATGTGAATTGAGCGCAAGTGCTTTGAATACATGGCCGCGCTGTGTACCATGCCCTGAAGGATATTACTCAACCGAGTAAGTTTAATATGATATGTTCCAATGTACAGTGTGGCAATCTAATACTTGTATCGCACCTGATATTACTTCCGCGGGTGGAGTAAAGGGTGGCTATAATTTGAAAGCGACGCGTATCATTAAATGAACAGGCAGTTTTTGCCCTCTAGTTGTAATTGGCGGACATGGCTGATACGGAACGGTGGTTGATACGGATACTATTGTGGAGATACGGCACAGTTGATACGGAACGGTGATTGATACGATACGGTTTTCTGCGGTAAATAAAATAAAGGAATCAAATCAGTAAACTCACGGATATATATATATAAATAATAAACATCACACACTCACCAAACATTAGCTCTAAACAGTACGGAAAATACGGTCTCGGAGGAAAATGGTATACTGCGGTCTCTACGGTAACTAAATCGAAAAGAAAGAAACTGACCTGCGGTCTAGTACCGGCCATTGCAACATAAACTCCCATGAATACGTTTTTCGGTTATGACGCAATTTATGCTAATATAACATAGACATCAAGAAAACATATGCGCAGACGACTGAATATTAGGTCGAGATATCTTACACCTGCAGTCAAAATTTTGTAGTTATTACATTGCATGTGACCGGTGTTTGGTATAAATAGTGATGATTGATCTTTGAATTTATTTGTGTGTGACCTGTATCCATATCACTTATTATTATCATATTTCTACCTTATTTTAACTCTAATGATTATTCCAACTTAGACAAAAAATACTTTTTGGTAAATTAATATAAACTTATATCGTATGGAGTGATTAATACAATTCACACGAAATTAGGTCTAAGACCAAGCTATGTTTTCGTTATTAATCAATCTTTTGAAAGGAAACCTATTCGCAGTATTACAGAAAAGTGTTTCATTTTTCGGTGTGTACAGTAATATTCAAAAATAAATATTTGATGCAAACTAAAAAAATGGCAATGATATTAAAATGTACATAGGGCACACATATGTGTAACAATCTGTTGTAATGTTACTTACAGGTGGTCAAAGGACTCTTATTGCGTTCCCCAAAAAGTATGTGATGGACCAAATGAAGTCACCTTATTTGCTGGGACTACTAGCCAGCAGGCATTGGTAAGAACTGCTCTAACGCGCTCGATTGTGGGTGCGAGGTAATCTGATAGATGTGTTGTAACACTCCTTTGTAATCTGGTGATTACTTGCGTGAGAACGCAAGGCTAGCTTAAGTTTTCCTACTCACAGCGATGAACGTGAATAACCATATAATTGTAAAAATAGTCTTGTCTATTCATATAATTGGTAAGTAAGGGAATAAATGAGTGTCACATAGCGAATTTTAATCAAATAATTAGAGGGGGGTAGCCAGAGGAAATGTATGCAGAGAGAATTAAATAAAGATACCCGGCTCTCGTACCTGCCTTTGATATGTATCCCAGTAACGCTAATTGTCAGAGTGTCAATATTTCGTCTAAGCGTCAATATTTGCGAAATCTGCTATCTTCCAGATGTTATGATAACAAAACCGTTGATAATTCTCGCTTTAAAATATACTTAAGGTGCATGCAAACATCCTTTTTATTTTAATTTATTTCATAAGTATAAAAATTGCACGTTTGAAATCAAAAATTGAATTTAACAGAAAAAATACCCCCCCCCCCTTTCAATTATGAATCAAAATTAATATTTTTTCATATATAAGCACTTAATTTCGCGACGCTTGAATAAAAAATATAAAACCAAATAATATGCTACTTAAAAAGAAATTTGAATTTTGATTTTTAAATGGACATGCCTCCCTATCTTCTTCAAGCAATTCAATTACAGAGCAACTACGTAGTTAACAACAACTAGTGTAAGTGTTTTTTACATTTTGTTGTGGTTAACATTTTGTTGAAATCTCTTGTTATATACGGGTTAGGTGAAGATATTTATATTTATCCCCTTAAATGAGATTCCAGTGTGTTGTGTATGATTAAGACATTCCTTTAATTTGGTTGAACCCATTATTCCAGTGGGTAAGATGTATCAAACAATATAGATTTACACATCTAATCCCAGTAATACCCAAGACGGATAAAATATTAATGTTTATTCCCGTAAATGGGAAAACAAAGGAAGTTAACACACGGGCAATCCTCAGATTACCTCCCGCCCATCGTCGGGTTACCTGAGCTATTGCAGTGTTGTGTAACGGACATTGCGGAGTGTTGTGTAACGGACATTGCAGAGTGTTGTGTAACCGACATTGCAGAGTGTTGTGTAACGGACATTGCAGAGTGTTGTGTAACGGACATTGCAGCGTGTTGTGTAACGGACATTGCAGAGTGTTGTGTAACGGACATTGCAGAGTGTTGTGTAACGGACACAACACAATAGCTGTTGTTTTGAAGTGTTTACACCAATCATATTTTAATCAGTGATATCCTCATCTATTTTGGGTGTTTTATGCAGAACTAGTGTATCTGTGCCTCAGGAAAAATCTCAGTAATATTATTATTAATTTTCAGTGTGGGTGCGCAGATGGGTATATGAGAATCAACAACGTATGTAGGTTTGTAGATATGACTGGTGCGGCTACTATCCCTCCTATCTCTTGTCTACCTTGTAAAAGCGACGAACCAACACAAAGTGTATTTGAACCGCCCTTTTCCACCTCAGGTTTGTACAAACTAAATCTTAGTGTGTCATAAATAAATATAGCGCACTCAGTGTTTTTATTATGATACCCATAATTAATTGTAAATTGTATGATTACAAAATATATTTACCTACACGATTGCTGTAATATAAAATCAAAGATACGTTTTTGTATCTGTGCCGTTAATTAAACAATCCCGAGATGTATACATAGCTACATTAACAACTTTATTAATACTTCCTAATGCCCATTATTATAAAGTTTGTGATAAGTATTTTGCACCAATGTCAGTGACTGATTACCACGGTATATAACTCTTTGATTACCACGGTCTATAACTCTTTGATTACCACGGTCTATAGGCTAACTCATTAAATACGGCTGTCAATAACTCATTGTAAACCTTTTTTTTCAGAAAATATTTTGCCGAAATTTCAGACGACGGTAATTTATGTTGCTAATGAGAAAGATTATTTTGTGCATCCCTATCTGCCCTATATATTGGCATTTACTATCCTACTGATCATTGCGGTTCTTTTGTTCAGCATCAGATTTTACACACGACATATGAATAGTAAGAATAATTGCACAAAAAACTGATTATAGAATAACATTGGATTAAAGCGAAATATATTTGCCAAATTCCACAGAACAAAAAACTCATATATACCTACATCAGTGATCTGTTCTTTTACAACTTATTAGCACTAAAGAAATGTATTAATTTAAACCAGTGAGCTGCTTGCTTAAGAGCTCCATAATACTAAGACAGCGTTTTTTTTTAAAATCGATACACCGAATAATAGAACTAGAGATTGTCGACCACGTGTCAACCATCCCTGATTTTTAAAACCAACTTTAAGGTTCCGCTTTTTTATTCTGCATGCAAAAACTATCGTGTTCCTGGCCACCAAACCACTCTTGAAATATCCGATACAACCCGTAGAACGTTTGTGTTTTGCATGCAGAAACCAATGGGTTTCCGAGTTACCAATCCAAACTTGATTTCCATATTTTCTTAAAAAACGTTTAGGTGGCCTGTTTACCAAACCCCTTATGGTTTATCTTATATAGAGGTATACCGATTGTTTCTGCAAGCAGAAACTAAGTTTAAAAAACCCTTAGAATTTCTTTGACCTACTTCGGTTGGTTAGGACATAAACCTTGGCTGTTAAACATATCCACTCATACCTCTGTTTGTCGTAAAAGCGAGTGACCGAAATGAAACTGGTAATGCTAGCTCTTGTATCTTTTCCTAGCTAAACACCTATATGAAAAACATAGTTCTAGTTATACACACACTTTGGTGGTTTGGGTTTGTATTGTTTGCTCATAGAATGTGTTACGTTACAGTCCGTTTTTTAGGTGATATTGCTAATCTTTAAGGAATCTTTCTTTTGTATTTCAGTGTTTGTATTAGTTCAAGGAAAAGTTTAGGTGACATTCTTGTAAAATTCTGAAACTTTTCTGGGTGCTTCAGTAGTTTGTTAAAAAATGGGTAAAACTTACTTTTAGTTACTGGAGCTATTGAAGTGTGTTGTGTGCCTTTCCAAGGACACCACCGACTAACTAGCGATCAGTTTCGAAACTGCAAACCCTTTTTAAAACACGTGATGGTTAAATAAGACGTAGTAATGTTGTAACACGTAAATTTTACGACAACACTATCTGTACAAGTGTGATTAATTATTTATTCTCATAGTTTGCACCTTTTGCACCTGTAACGCAACAAACGAGAACTATCGGTTTCCTGATCCAGGTGATTTATAATATTTTATACATTTACATAAAATTGGCTGTAAAAATTATTGAACATCTTCACAAGAAAAAGTCACAAACGAAACGAAATGTCCAACATATGATCTTCTTTTCTAGGGTTACATGTTAAGCTGCCTTAAATTTAGTTCATTTTCCTTAGTGTTAAGCTGTTTTTATTCAATGCATTGAAATAAAATTAAGCTTGCACTTTAATAGCACTTGTAACTAGACGATATATTGAATTTTTCTGTGCATCACACATTGAAATAAAGTGAATTTAGGTTCTATACTACAGAAGCTATAGAATCTATGGAATATTTGTAATGGAAGTAAATGGGAAAAGGGGCATAATCAAATACGTGAACCTGAGATAATTGTGTAACCATTTTCGAGTTACATATTAGTGTCCGTACTCATTTATTTTAACTGTTAATGCTACCAACGTTTATCAAAGAATGCACAAGATATGGGTGTAGTTAAATTAAAAAGTTTTTAGTTTAATCATTTTTTGCCATACTTTTAAATGACGACTGTAAAAAAACAAATCGTGGCACAGAAACAGAAATTACACCAAAACACATCATAAAAAAATGTGAACAAAACAATTGCGGATAGAGAAAGAGTACATTAGCACTATAGCAAAATGTGAAAAGCCAATAACTTGCAACCAGTAATATCATTTTATTTTTATATTT
>CH000659.1:258410-268505 GCA_000149265.1 Ciona savignyi | reverse complement strand
GTGATAATAAGTTGTCTGTACTGATGTAAAGTTGTCTGTACTGATGTAAAGTTGTCTGTACTGATGTAAAGTTGTCTGTACTGATGTTGAGTTGTCTGTACTGATGTTGAGTTGCCTGTAGTGATAATAAGTTGTCTGTACTAATGTAAAGTTGTCTGTACTGATGTTGAGTTGCCTGTACTGATGTTGAGTTGTCTGTACTGATGTTGAGTTGCCTGTAGTGATAATAAGTTGTCTGTACTGATGTAAAGTTGTCTGTACTGATGTAAAGTTGTCTGTACTGATGTTGAGTTGTCTGTACTGATGTAAAGTTGTCTGTACTGATGTAAAGTTGTCTGTACTGATGTAAAGTTGTCTGTACTGATGTTGAGTTGCCTGTAGTGATAATAAGTTGTCTGTACTGATGTTGAGTTGCCTGTAGTGATAATAAGTTGTCTGTACCGATGTTGAGTTGTCTGTACTAATGTAAAGTTGTCTGTACTGATGTAAAGTTGTCTGTACCGATGTTGAGTTGTCTGTACCGATGTTCAGTTGTCTGTACTGATGTTGAGTTGTCTGTACTGATGTAAAGTTGTCTGTACCGATGTTAAGTTGTCTGTACTGATGTAAAGTTGTCTGTACTGATGTAAAGTTGTCTGTACCGATGTTGAGTTGTCTGTACCGATGTTCAGTTGTCTGTACTGATGATGAGTTGTCTGTACTGATGTTGAGTTGCCTGTACTGATGTTGAGTTGTGTGTACCGATGATGAGTTGTCTGTACTGATGTTGAGTTGTCTGTACTGATGTAAAGTTGTCTGTACTGATGTTGAGTTGTCTGTACTAATGTAAAGTTGTCTGTACTGATGTTGAGTTGCCTGTACTGATGTTAAGTTGTCTGTACTGATGTAAAGTTGTCTGTACTGATGTAAAGTTGTCTGTACTGATGTAAAGTTGTCTGTACTGATGTAAAGTTGTCTGTACTGATGTTGAGTTGCCTGTACTGATGTTGAGTTGCCTGTAGTGATAATAAGTTGTCTGTACTGATGTAAAGTTGTCTGTACTGATGTAAAGTTGTCTGTACTGATGTAAAGTTGTCTGTACTGATGTTGAGTTGTCTGTACTGATGTTGAGTTGCCTGTAGTGATAATAAGTTGTCTGATGTTAAGTTGTCTGTACTGATGTTGAGTTGTCTGTACTGATGTTAAGTTGTCTATACTGATGTGAAGTTGTCTGTGCCGATGTGAAGTTGTCTGTACTGATGTAAAGTTGCCTCTGATGTTAAGTTGTCTGTACTTATGTTAAGTTGCCTCTACTGATGTTGAGTTGCCTCTACTGATGTTGAGTTGTCTGTTCTGATGTTAAGTTGCCTGTACTGATGTTTTGTTGCCTGTACTGATGTTGAGTTGTCTGTACTGGTGTTAAGTTGTCTGTACTGATGTTAAGTTGTCTCTGATGTTAAGTTGTCTCTGATGTTAAGTTGTCTCTGATGTTAAGTTGTCTTTACTGATGTTAAGTTGTTTGTACTAATGTTAAGTTGCCTGAACTGATGTTGAGTTGTATGTACTGATGTTGTGTTGACTGTACTGATGTAAGTTCTCTGTACTGATGTTTTGTTGTTTGTAGAACTGTTGCATTGTCTGTGCTGATACAGTAACTTGTTTTTGTTTGATTAATATAGCATGTGCTAGAGCAGGTGTTTATTCTCTTGCATATTTGAACATAATGTATGTTATCTAGTTGAGCAAGTTTTGGAACACTAGTTTTACCAAAAAAAGTATTTTAAATAAAGCTAAAAACTATAGTCGCTACTGGAATGAGGTCCACTTAGTTTTCCCTAGACTATTTGTACATTTATTTAGTTATTCATGTTTTAGTTTTAAATCACAAAAGTAATAAATTCATGTCACAGCTATTGTTTTAAAGACCCTTAATATATTTTTATTTGAGTTTTGGTTGCGAGAATATTTATATTTCTCAGGCGGCACAATTTAATTATCTTTATATTTTTTAGTCAGCAGAAACTGAGAATTAATTCTACTAAAGATCAGCACATTTTCACACAAAAATAAAAGTGTTAAGCACGTGTTTAATCACTACTATACAAAAAAAACATATTGTGTTCGCTATTATTTTATAAGAGAATCATCCTTTACCACAAATGATATATTTTATACACCGCCTATCTGGTTTGTTTCAGAAAAAAACAAAGGGGATTAATTTTAAAACGAAAGCGGGTTAAAATTAACTACACTTGGTTTCCCTATTAAGTAAACAGTATGAATTCTTGTCAAATTGGTGCACGTCTGGACCATTTTGTATCACATACCTGAAAGTTATGGTAGCTAACATGACCTAGATATACATGTTACGGCCTTTTTGCGCCCATAATAGAGTGTGGTCCCAGAACCCTGTTCTAACGGCCAATCGTGAGACCTGTCTGCCTTAGTCTACTGTAAATAATACGCCATTACGATAGGGCGATTTAATAAAACGTAAAAGATAAAAGAATAATAAAAAACTGCGACAACGTTAACTGATATCTGATATCGATACTCGATACCACTAAATACACCAATACTCAATACTCAATACACCATACGATACTTCGTATACTCAACAACGTAACTCAAAGTTTAGACAGAGAAACATACTGTGCACTTGTTAGTAGGTACAACGAGAACTGTCCCGACACAATCGTTTAGGCCGGACAACGGTAAGAGCTCGAAAAACAATTAGTGCCGACAATTGATAAACCGTGTGTGCGGGTGGAAACGGCAAGAACGCCTGAAGAGGTGCAACTTATTTACAAAGTGACCATAGATAAGTGCAAAGTGAAACATAAACTGGAAAGCTTACAAACAATATAACAAACAAAACCAAAACAACAATAAACCATAAGCATTACATTAACCAATCCATTACATACACAAACCCAAAATTTGGTTTTACCATTTTCTAAAAGAGTTTCCTAAACTCAGAAAAAAACTAAATAACATTTTTAACATTTTATTTTCTAGTGTTCCCTCCACATATTTACTCGTTTTTGATTTAACTTTGTCCACTGTTGTTCACCTGCAAAAGATATTTATCAAGTACTTTTTTTTAATAGGAAAATCCACTAAATTTACAAAAATATACACCGAACGCTTGCTACGAGTATTTTTTTCTATCTAAAACAATTCAAATAAAGTTATAAAATGAATCCAAACGTAATGGAAAACGTTTAAATGTGGTAGATAACATGACATTGTTGTATCGGACTCGATAATTGGGGTTTCATTAGTTTTGGGAACCGTTTCCGCTTGGAAAACAAACCATATATTTGGTGTATAAAATACACCATTTGTGGCCAGGACCCTGCTTTTATGAACATATATCATACAAAATTTGTTTTACAAATAATAGCGGTTAAACACGTGGTTGAGAGTCTCTAGTGTTTAAACTTGTGTTTAATTACCGGCATGTAAATAAACCACCAAAAACTTTGAACATTTTCCTCTTGTGCCACTGTAATTTTCATCATTATTTTTTACTCGAGTGTACACAGTTTACGTTTTAAACTACATAATGTCTGTGGCATTTTATAGAACTTTCTAAACACGTTTTTTTTAATTTAATGCAATTGAAATAAAATAAAGAAGTTGGAATTAATCTCTAAAACATATGTGTTGTTTTCAGTCCATTTTCATGAGACATTTTCGCAACCATCCTGTATGTACTGTTTTTACCTTACACCTAACTATTTTGTAAATACTTTATTGGTGTGTTTTAACGACTGTCGTATTCTCATGTTTCTTTAGCCATAATGATAATGTGTATTATTTTACTGTAATGTGGAAAACAAAAAAATGGTTTAACTCTATCACATGCAATCTAAAAAGCTGTCTGATACAACACAAAATCATTTCTTAGTAACATGTTAAGTGGCAAAAAGAAAATTTTAAATCCTATATTAAAATTCATTACGGTATTGTTCCACATTTTATAATATTGTCACAATAAAAATAGCTCCGTAATTTACGGAACATGGAACATCGAAAAAATTAAGATTTGCATTTCCGACAAAACAATTTCCGCTTACTTGTTGTCCATTAATGTGCCTTGTTTAAAGTCTTGTAAAGTATAGCTTGTTGCACTAGTAGCTTTAATTATATGCATACCGTGTTGTATATTTCTACTTGGTTTTCTTTTTTAATTATTGTATTTTACATTAAAAGTTTTCTTTTCATAGATGTTGTCAATATATTTAATAACAATTGATTTGCAAATAAAAAATAATCTAACTTGTGTCATTCCTAAGACAAATTGTTAATGAAATGTTTATTGCTTTAATGATATGGTTATATTTTTATACCGTTATACAAGGCGTAGTGCCAAAGACTATAAACGTTGTGATAAAACTGATATAAATCCCTTGAAACAAATTTTAAATTCTAAGTTTGGTTTGCGAATTTTTATATTGATAACTGGAAAACATAACTTGTACGATGAGATACGCATGCTTTTTTCCTTCGTGGATGAGACAACAGAGCTGGCGTAATGACATGGACTAATGCTGGATTATTTCAATGCCATGGTTTCTCAAACCTATAATAGAAATTCCAAGAGTAAGGTTAACAAAATAATAATTAAGACTTTTTGCTTCAATATGCAGAAATGAATCTAATTTGAATTTTACGAATATTTTAAATTTAAAAAACACACTTACAAGTGTGTTGAATTATCGGTGGAACAGTGGTCTATAGCAATACAGGGTTTTGGTGGTAAAGGGCAACTATTATCATTAGGAGGGCTAAGATATCAGTCATGTGACAGTGTAAGAATATCATGTTTAAACGTCATGTGCTTTGATGTGGCCATAGCTTGATGTGGTAGTGCTTTAAATTACTTGTCCACCCAACCGTTTAAATCCAGCTGCGTACGTTGTTTACATTTTAATCGGGACACCTTGTAAAAGTTAATTGAATTTATCCCTATTCTATTTATCCAACTTTTCGTTTGTCTGCAGAGAATTTACGCTTATGGTTGACCGAACTGGTATAATATTATTTACATCAACATGATTTCGCAGATTGAACTGAAACGTAATTTTGATTATTTTATACGTTTAAAAAGTGAAGAATAATTAAAAAATGACAAATAATTATGCCCTTCTAATTTTGTGGGGTGTTGTGGCTGTAATGACCGAGACTTCGCAATTCCAAGGCATAAACGCACAGGTAAATATTTGTATTTTGTGACATCAATTCTTGCTTTCTGTAAATTGGCGGATATACTAGTTTGAAATTTTTTAACCCAAAATCCACATAATTTTTATGCTAATACGCTTTGAATACGTAGGGGCAAATTTAGGAAAAATCATTACAAGGGAATTCCAGACAAAATCATACAGAGAAGAAGCGGGTATTTACAGCATTTTTAAATATTCCTGACAGAAATATTTATTTTTACACAAATTGAAAACATAATTTAGTTTACCCCCAATAACCCTCAAAATTAACAATACGTTATTACACAATTGCTACTTAATCTATGAATGTCATTGTATATATATATATAAAAATATATCTTATCCTTTTTTCTAGTTTTATGTAATATTACCATTTTTAGATTTGCGGAAAGCCAAAAACGGTGTGAGACGCAATACAGCGTGCTACTGTGGTGATTGTGCACTGACGAAGTGTGTAAACGAAAAGTACACCTGTCAGCCCATCGGATTAATATTCTGTAGTCCGTCGGAAAGACATATTGAAAAAATGTTACTCTCCTGGATTCTGCAGAAGCTGTGAATGGAAACACGGTGCAATAACGTATGTTTATAGGATAAAAGTTACTTTGACATATTATCCATTAGTAATTTTGGTTTTCTTAGTATGTTTAAAATATCTGTAACTCACTTTTGGGGCTGTGCGTTGTGGTAAAGACCTTTGATGTTTCTTCAAAATTACCTAAAACACGCTGAGATGGCGTATAACCAATTCATACGCCTCCTCGACAACACCAACAGCACTCTATGTTTTAATTGCATAATATTACATTTACATATAGTATACACATGTATACCTACAAATTGTTAAAAAATTATAAGTTGGATCCAAAAGCAAAATATTGTAAAGACAAGTTGGAATGAAGTAAAAGTTAATAATAAATATATATGAAAAATAGATTGCCCGATTGTGCTGACTTTGTTTTTTAAACGAATCTGGTTCGTCCAATTCAGAAATATCTAAATTGTTGCTCTATCACACAAAGGAGGCGTTCAACTAATTATTCTTCCTATCTCTCCAATGCAAATTGACTCTCACAAAATCGGCTGTCACTCAAAATCCTCATATAAAAAGTCTTATATTTTTTTATAATTTAAAATTGAAGCTTGGATCTGCAACCTTAACTCAAAACCCTTAAAAATTTGGCTTAAACATTTTGAGCCCATACCCCTTTATACATCGGCAATTTTTTTCAACAAAACAGCTAGAAGATGCACAATCATCACCTTTATTTCACAAAGCACTGCTCCACGATTACATCTAAACCAGAACACCGGCGCGCAGCCTAGCACATGCTGCTTTTAACCAAACAAACATAGGGGAATCACCACCATTGTAAACAATGGCTCATAGTGGGTACCCCTCGACACATTCGCCCGCGCATAGAGGTCTTAATTGGTTATACGCCAACTAAAGGTATTGCTCGGGAGTAAAAAAAACATTGTTTGTTTTTTATAATTGGATTTGTTTTAGATTTTTTATTTCTTTTGTTTTTTTGGCAACCCAATAAAATTACACGTGGATAATGTTAAACATATTGAATTTAGGGTATGAAATAATAAGAGTCGTTTTTGACTGAAATTTATGTAACTAAATGTAACTAAAGTTTATCATAAAGGTGTAGCATCTCGTACATATATTGTTTTAATTTATTTCATGTCTAAAATATTTTATGTTTTAAACGTCGTTTTTTGCGTTTTAAGTGTAACGATTTTCACGTGTTTTATTACCCTTTACGTAATTATCACCGGGCCTTTGTATTTCCGCTGTTTAAATCATAAACATAGTTTTTCCACCAAATTTCTACAGTTAGTAAAATGTACAGATGTGAAAACGAATGCCCCATATATATTTTGGAAAAATTGAATAGTATAATAACTTGCATCAGACTAAGTAACTTGCTTCGCGAACCTGCTATAACTGTTATATTTGTAGACGCGAAATAGCACTAAACTGGATCAAGAATTAAACTTTACAAACCGTGGCTACTATAAATAAGTAAGCGTTCTGTGGGAAGCGCAATTATAGGCTTTCCGTTGCGCAGCTCGCAACATATCGTAAGGCAGTCTTTTGCAGCAAGCTCGGCCAACGCTCCAGCATTTAGCCTCGAAAAGCGCGAGCTCACATTGGGATCCTTGTGAAAATGAACACGCAACATCCTGAAACGAACAATTTCCGAAGTCAACTTTAATTTGAAGTTTCGAGTACATTGGTAGCGACGAGTGGCTCAACGTGGTAATGATGAGTGGCCCAACGGGTTAATGTGTGGTCTTTCAAACCAAGCGTTTAAGTAAATCTGACAGTTGTCCGTGTGATAATGCCCCTTGCGTTTTACAATTCACTAGAAACTAGGATACTTGATATTTTATTCTAATATTCTCCCATAAAAATAAGACTTGTACGAGAGGCGATAGCGGACAAGATTACCCGGAGCTCAACCGACACAGTTTTAAATATAGGATAGGATAGGGATAGGATATTCATGTTTATCCCCGTGAATGGGAAAAGCAAGGGGGTTAATACACGGGCAATCGTCAGATCACCTCGCGTCCACCGTTGGGTTACCGGAGCTATTGCAGTGTGTTGTATATGATAGACACGTTCCTTCAATTTGGTAAAAACCCATCAATCCGCGGGGTTCAGGCAATGCCCGTAAAGTGCCTTGCCCAAGGACACAACCGACTAGCTAGCGATCAGTTTCGCACCTGCAACCTTTCGATTGAAAGGCGACGCACTAAACCGCTAGACCACCGGGCCGGACTAAATATTTTAAAAAATGCAGTTACTAATACAAAGCTAAATAGCCCTGTTGTATTCCACCAGTCAATAAAAGTTAAACTTCTTTACCTGGTTGGACATTCCAGGCAAATACTAAACGTAGGAAAATTCCCAAAATCACCGCCTTCATTGTATCTTCACCTCATATTGCCTGTACCCAGCAGATTAATGGGTTCTACCAAATTAAAGGAACGTGTTCATCATACACAACACAACACAACCCGACGGTAGGCGCGAGGTGATCTGACGAATGCCCGTGTGTTAAACCCCTTGATTTTCCCATTCACGGTGATAAACATGAATATATTATCCTTATTATCCATATATAGACACACGTATATACAAATATTTAAAGTTTTTTGTATTTTTTATGATCGAAATACTATTTCTCTCTTTTGCTCTTCCGTTAAGCATAGCAAATTCATGCCTTGGCATAGTCTACAAAGAATGTTGTTAAAATGCTGCTAAAATTTTACTGCGGCCACAATCGAAAAGTCAGAAAGTCAACCTGCCTAGAGCTAATCTTGTTGTCTACATCTAGTGTTTACACCCAGTCGCCGTCTAGACGAGAAAACTACAAAAGTATGCAGAAATGCCTTAACATCATATCATTTGATCATTTTTTTATGGTCATTACTTTGTTTTTATCCTTTTGTCATCGGTTTTTCTCTAGAAATTGGTTTATGAATCGGTGGAGTTAACCATACGATCACAGAGACGGAGGCTTTCGTGTTTTGCACGTTTGAACGAGAATATGTGACAGTAACCCGAAAATGACTGATTTTATTATTACGTCTTTATACTATACAAAAACCATAAGGTTGTAGGTTTAAAACTGGTCACTTATAACTAGTTGATTGTGTCCTTGGGCAAGGCAATCAGCGACATTGCGTAAACCCAGCAAATTAAACATTTCTACTAAATTAGAGGAATGTGTGTACCATATACAACATACTGCAATAGCTCCGGTAACCCGATGGTGGACGTGAGGTGACCTGACGATTGCCCGTGTGTTAACCCCCTTGGTTTTTCCATTCACGGAGATTAATATCCTATCCCATCCTAAACCTAGACGAAATAAAACAATACTGTGAAAAGCAAAAATTAAATATGGCGATTTAAAGACCTGAAGAATAGTGTGCATTAAAGTGCGATCAGTACTGATGGCGGAGCTGGGTTTATGAGAATATTAGGCCTGTCCGAGTAAACCGGATTTGGAAAAGAAAAAACCCTAATATGAAATTTCACTGATGTCAATTCACACATTTAATTTTAACACACTTACCGGGGCATAGTTACATTAAATATTTTATTCAGAATACATCATGTGCATAACATTAATGCATATAGTATACCAATCATCTAAGAGAAAATTCAGTACAGTAATACACCTGCTATCTTTAAGATCACATTGCCACCCCACGAACAGCGAAGTGATAAAGAATAAAGCTGTGAAACAATAAGGTCTAGGCAGTATAGATGTAAATTTTCCCCACAATAAAAAATAATATAGATAGTAAATATAAAAAAAGGGAAAGTGAAAGGATGTTGTACGATCTGTAGATAAAAAGTAATATAAAACTAAAACATAAGTGAGAAAATTCTGGTAGGGAATTTTGATACAGAGCTCTGTTAGAGCAAGCAAAAGCTACACAAGACAAAAAACTAAACCGATTGATATTTGGCAACTTTACACACGCAGTCTCTTTCGATACGGAAATGCTTCAGGCTAATTGATGAATTGACGTCACGAGTATCTTTCAGTAAACGACTATTTATCCGATTAAAATAAAGTGACTGCATTTGTTTGCTGTATTAAAGACAGTAAATTTGTGTTTTTGTTACAATAACAAAAAACAACAACACAAATAAATGGAAAAAAACTGCAATAGTTTAAACAAATCAAGTAACTTGATGGTAACCTTGAACAAGGTTAGTAGTGTGAAGCATATCTCTTTTTTTAAGCAAGTCATACTTATAATGTGCGATTCTTTAGTTTGTTAGATCGGAAAAGAAGCTACACTGCTATTTGATTTTTTTCTGAGTCTTGTCTTGAAGCACAGAATGACA
>CH000659.1:245625-258310 GCA_000149265.1 Ciona savignyi | reverse complement strand
ACTGGCACATAATTTAGTCTGTCGTCTTGAAGCCCTTTCGAAACCATCATAAAGCTATTTATGTTCACTCCTGGAAATTTTGTGGAAGGACGACCGTTAAAGGTCAACTTATAGCCTCTGGCAAGTATCACTAAGCTTTAGTGGCCGCTTAATTTCGCGTAAAAACAGATTCTGCAGATTTTCCGATTCAGTTAATTGTTGACCGAGCGCAAGCAAAGCTGTAAGTAGCGTCAAGGATGTAAATAACGTTAAGAAAAAGTTTTAGCAAAATAATTTACATTGGCAATTGCAATATATAAGTAGAAATATGCGGAAAACGACTATTTACAATACATGTTTTATTAAAATATTGTGAATAACGTTAAGAAACAGTTTTAGCAAAATAATTTACAATGGCAATTGCTATATATACGCAGAAATATGCGGAAACGACTATTTACAACACATGTTTTATTAAAATACTGTGAATAACGTTAAGAAACAGTTTTAGCAAAGGGATTTACATTGGCAATTGCTATTTATACGCAGAATTATGTGGAAAACGACTATTTACAATACATATTTTATCAAAATACTGTGAATAACGTTTAGAAACAGTTTTAGCAAAAGGATTTACATTGGCAAGTGCTATATATACGCATAAATATGCGAAAAACGACTATTTACAATACATGTATAATTGAAATTTTCTATTATCGCTGATCAAAACGGCCAGTCTACATTAATAGCTTTAGTGTGGTTAGAGGATTGTTTATAAATTCATTTCTGCAGATTTTGTAGATTTATGTTACCACCATGTAATCAAGCATACATTACCTTATTTATAATGAAGAAATCATATAATTAACCCTTCTTTGTTAATACTTAAATGAAGTGAAATAATTTAAACTTATAAAAAAACAGGGGTAAAGTAAACTCTTTAACAGCAGTGTATTTAGGTTCTAAAGGTTTATTTCCCTTGCCTCGTGAACACTATTGTTTTTTATTGCTATTTATAAGGGAATGTAATATAAAGATAATTATATTTCACAGCCTGGTAAATGATAAAATGCAGTTGTACTTATTATTCGGACTGGTTTGTCTTATCTGGAACGTGCGTGCAAACCATGAGGGTAAGTAATCGACATTAATGCATGATAAAAGTAGAAAGTGTCGACCACGTGTTAACCATTGCTAATTTTAAACCCCCTATTGAGTGTACACTATACCCCTGGTTGCCACAAATCTTGGTATTTATGATACAAAATGTATATTGTTTGTTCAAAGCAGAAACATATGGTTTCCCAACTTACTAATACAAACTTAATATCCATGTTTATGAATAAAATATTTACGTTTCTGTACAAAATGCAACAATAAAAACGAATTTTTTTCCCGAAATGTTTATGGTGGGTATGGGGTACGCGAATCATTTTCTTGGCTTAAAATTAACTATTAATGTGTGTTGGTTAGGTCTATAGCCATTTTAGGCACGTGGTGATAGTGCAATTTATTTATGACTTTTATATTTTAGGGCTCTCCTGTGGTAACTCGGGGTATAACGTACATTTTTTCCCAGTTTAAATTACTCATCTGCAACTATTTTATTGCTATTTCAAGTTAATGATTCTTACCATTACCAAAACAATTGTCTGGTAAAGAATAATCGGCGCTGAAAATTCTATAAATGTAGTTTTCCGAAGAAAAAGGTTGTATCAAAGTTCGGTTCGCTGCGAAAACTGTTTCTGCGAACCTGTGCCTTCCGGTAAGGCAGTTACCTTGATTGACTAGTTCGGGGGAAAATAATAACACTTAAAGGAGCGCTCACGTGAATAAGGCAACCGATTCATATACAGATTTCGATATCAAAACGGTCTCAGTGACGAGACCTTTAACGTAATCGAACCTTAACTCGAAAAAAGAGAGGAAAAAATATAGACGCTATATGAAATAATTGCTTGTTTATCGCCAGGACTTATAAAACTTATGTTAGGATTTAATTAAATGGACTAAACATGTTTTTATTAATAAACTGCGGAAAATACGTTTTCTTGATATAAGATTAAGTGAATTGAATATGCAATTATTAATTCAATTGTAGCCTTGCCTAACAACGTTGGTTTCGCTGGGCAGAGTCTAACCATATTTGACTATATCATCCATTTCAGATGCGTGCCCGAGTAAAAACGCAACGGCGGCTGCCCTTGCGGGTAGAAGATGCCGAAAGCCTTGCCAGCCGCAGAACAGCCGCTGCAGACGTGCTACAGTATGTCTCTGCGACCACGAATGCGGCTATTCGTGTATCAATTTAGGTAATTGCAGCAATTGTGTAATTATAGCAATTTAGGTAATTGCCACAAGCACTGTTAGTCCAGTTACGTGTTTGTTTACAATGTAGCAAAATTATTCCAACTTAGGACTACTATGGAAGGACATTCCAATAATTTATTGATCTGTGACAGTAGCGCAAGTGGTTTGAAACTTATCTATTAACCCCATTTTTACTTTGTTTATTACCAGAAATAAACCCCTGATGTTACCGGTCAAGGCTCATAGTTTTACAAAATTAATTCTGTTACTAATTTTGTAGCGAATTTCTGCCCTGTACCTCCGACCGTCGCACAAGCCAGAAACATCACCATTACCCGTGGTAACAGCCCCAACGCAACTGCGCCATATCGCTACAACGACAGGGCTCGATACGTTTGTGAACCCGGGTATGACCTGGTCACCGACGATAATCATCTGTGCCATGGACGACGGGGTTGGACAGGATCTTCGATTTGTACACGTGAGTGTGGAAATTATCAGGTTAAATATGTTTCCACAGATGCTTGTATCTGCGGAAACATATTACAAATTAACATGTACAACCACATCACCTGACCGTCTGTGCAACATGCTTTATATCTCCACCATACACATTTCCACACAAATCAACCTTGGTAAGCACACCATCTGTTTATCTGTAGATTATTTCCAAACTCCACTCAAACCAACCTTGAGAATCACAAGTTTTTACATTCATGGGGTAAAATATTAATATGTGTTAACGCACCTAGCGTCTATTCAGCTTGGTTGGTTTGTGTGCCGCCTTTTAGCCGACGGGTTGCATCATCTCAAGTGGGCACCAGTTAGTTGGTAGTGTCCTTGGGCAAGGAACTTAACTAATATTTTTCGAATCTAGTAAAATGATTGGTTCTATTAAGTTGAGGGAGCATTTTAATCACACACAACACTACTACAATAGCCCCGGTAACTAGACGGCGGGCTCGAGGTTATCTGATGATTGTCTGTTTGTTTACCCCCCTTGCGCTTTCTCATTAACGGAGAAAAATATAAATTTCCTCATACTCATACTGTTTATAGCTCAATGTGGTCGATACGATGCTATCACAGTAAGAGAGAAAAGAATGATTTGTGGCCAAATCTGCCGCACAGATTCCGACTGTGCAACAGGTTACCAATGTCGATGTGACGAATCCTGCGGTTTGAGATGCGTAAGAAACAGTAAGTTTAATATATTCAGAATTAACATACCACTGCAATATTTTCGTTTTTTTTTAAATGAAGCGTTAGTTTCGGTTATCCAAAAATAATGCGTCAGATACAGTATAAGTTTAATATATCCATAATTGACGTACAATTGCAATCATTTTGGTTATCTAAAAATTGCACCACAACCACACTCAAAATATATCCCTTCCACGGCACCTAACTTGTTTGGCCAAAAGTTATTTTTTCGCGCGGTGCATTTTTGGTTAAAACACACTTGTATCTTTCATTCCCGTGTAAATAACCTTAAATATATATATTCTTTTCTATCTTATAAATTTTGCATTTCTTTGATTTGGATTATGCCTATATATCAGAAGTATAGATAGGAATAGATAATCTGACGTGATAACGACCCTTACGCTTTTCCTTTCACATGGTTAAAACGTGAACATATTATTCAAACTTGCTCATTTCTTTAGATTTAACTTGTGAGGATGTCCCTGCTGTACGAAACGCGACAATACAATACGTTGGAAGCGGACTAGATCGAATTGCGCACTATATTTGCGCCGAAGGGTTCTATTTGGCCAGTGGAAGTACGTCTAGGAGGTGTGCGGGAAGTGGAACTTGGGATGGTATTGAGCCTACTTGTGAACGTGAGTACAATTTGTTTGGATGCTAACCATTAGTCGGAATATAGATTTTGGTGGTATTTGTTGTCATTTATACATATTTAAATTGTTTCTTAATTTACAAAAATATATAGGCCCGTTTGTTTATTGGTTGCCGGGCCGTCAGCCAAATTACACAAGAGAAATACCTTAACTCTCTTAATAGAAACAATTAAAATATGTCGTTTTTTTGTGGAAGTTTATAAGAAATAGCTTCGGTAACCTGAATGTGGTCATGTGTGAGCAAGGCTATTTAGGGTTGTCCTGGCACTTTCAATATATAGCTTGTATATATAATCACTCCGTTTTTACCCGCAAATATGTGGAAAAGAGCTAACATATGTTCTCTACTCTTCTGGTAAATAAAAATCAAACGAGCAAATTTTACTATAAATGTGCTGTTTGTTAGTTTTGTATTAAGAATACGTTAAATTAAATTGGATGTACAGTACTTTATATAAAAAAATAAACAAGATAAAAACATCTTCTTTAAGCATCAATGATGAATTAATGTGCTAATAGAATAAACTTAGTTGACAAGGATAAACTGAAAATGTAGTTGTTTGAAATATAGCATTACAATTGCTAAACACAAGTTAATCTGACGATTTTACATAACCCTACATTTTCCAATCTCTGGGATACATTGTTCTGTTTCGTAATTGGGAGTCATTTATCTATCCCTGTAATTGAAAAAATGCAAGGGGGTGTGTTACCAAACAATCAGTGATTGACGCAGACCGACGCGTTTAGGAAGCTATTGCAGTTTGCGATTAATATATTCCTACGATTTAGTAGAAACTAATCTAATGTGTTTCGGCGATGTTTGATAAATGCATTGCCTATGGACACAGCCGTCTAGCTATCGACCAATTTTCAAACTTTCGATTAAACGTTGACACATTAGTCGATCCGCTGTTCGACGGACATAATATTAAACGAATTTCTGATTTCTTAGGAATAACATGTTCGAATCCGTCTCCTGCAATACGAAACACTGGTGGTCGAGTGGTGGGCTGGGTTAGGGGTCCATATTACGTTGGAACACAATTCTCATTCGCGTGTCGTTCGAACCAGCGACTCATTGGTTCTAGAACTCGAAGATGCGAATCCAACGGGCGCTGGAGTGGCGTGCCAATCGCATGTGACAATCGTCGTCGTCGTAAGAAATAAAAACATGGAACATTATGTGTTTTTTAAACCGTTTTTTAACAAATCAAAACTTTTTATGTAAAACACTTAATTTGGCATTCTTTTTTTTATAGAAACTAGACATTTGTTTTAGCAATCATCATTTTTTTGGAAAACAAAAAAAATATTTTAGCACTCATTAATTATTATAGAAAACGACATACATATTTAGCATCATTATTTTTTTAAATAAAGATACAATCATTTTAGCAATCATTATTTTTCATAAGAAACAAAACACTTGTTTTAGTAATCGTTATCTTTTAAGATAAAAAGATACACTAATTTTAACTATAATTATTTTTTATAGAAAACGAAACACTTTTTTAGCAATTTTATTTTTTATAGAAAACGAAACACTTATTCTAGCAATCATTATTTTTTAGAAAAAAAAGATACAATCATTTTAGAAATCATTATTTTTTATAGAAAACGAAATTCGCTGTTCACACCCGGGGTATCCGGTAAACGGTAGAATAGTAAGAGGAGGAACGGGTTCTCGCCGGTTTCAAGTTGGACAACAAGTCACATTTGCTTGCGACTATAATTATGTCTTAGTTGGAGAACCAACCCAAACTTGCCTTTACCATTTGCAATGGTCCGGCTCCGGTGCACCAGTGTGTGTTGGTGAGTTTGTTTCCAAAATATCATATGGTATTAAATTTACTTTCAAAAATATGGTTTTATGACATTTTTGTAGTTTGGATCACTCTCTATTAGTGAGTTTGTTGCCAAAAATATGGCGTTCCAAAAATATGGTGTTTGGCGCAACCTGTATTTGAATGTTTGTTGCAAAAAATGTGGTGTTTAGCATTGTTTTGACTTGGGGCATCCAATATATAAAGGTTTGTTGCCAAAAGTAGTGCCTTAACCTCACACACAACGTCTAGTTACCAGTTCTATTGCAGTGTGTTGTGTATGATTAAGACGTTACTTTAGTTTGGGTAGAATCCATTAATTACTGGGTTACGGCAATATGCAGTAAGCTATAAGAACACTAGCTAGAGACCAATTTCGAAACGAAAACCCTTAAGCTAACATTTCGTTACGGAGAAAACTAACTTTTCTTAAAAACCAGACCCTCGGTTTCCGGATGATGCACAAAGCGCTGCACAGCAAATTACACGGAACTCAGCTCAGATAGCTGCTCAAATGAATGCGCCGAGGGACGCATCTCTCAGTCGTTCTATCACAGCCGGGCATGAGGGTGGAAATGAGATTTATTTCCTGATTGATCTCTCTAGAAGTGTATCCGACGACGCTCTTAAGAATTCTTTACTCTTTGCAGAGAAGTTAGTTACCAGGGTAAGATCATTGTGCTTTAAATAAAACTTAAGATAAGAGTTTGTGTGCTTTGGAAGGTTGTAGTACATTGGGATGGTTGGGGAATTCACATTTATCCACAATTATGAAAAACAAAAAGAGCGTTATCACACTGGCAATACTCATCGTAACTCGTAAATTCATGTGTGGGCATTCTGACATAGGTAACCAATATAGTACCTCATACGAACCTGCAGAGCTTTGATCCAAATATAATGCACTAACCCCGACAAAAATGTGTTCTTTTGTTTTTTCAGTTTGCCGGGGGTACGAACAAAACCGCTCATTATGGAATCATCGTTTTTGCATCTCGTCCGAATGTCACCTTCAACAGTAAAGAGGAAATAAGCCAGCTAAACACCACTCAAATAGTCAAACATCTAAGACAAATTTATGCCGACAAAAGTAGGAAATTAAACACATTTTAAATCAATTAAAAATAACCTGCAATGAGGGAATTTCCTTTGCTACTACGAAAATAAATATAATATTAATATGTAAGTAAATGAGATGACAACGCAAAACTTAAAAAGCGAATGTTCGACCCTAGTTTTGATGTAACAGCCGATTACCACTTAATAATCAGCTAGAGACTTAAATCCATTACAAACAGATAGTGAATTTCAATGCGAACAAACAATATTTAGATACAGCATTTTTACCATGAACCTTTTAAGGGGGACACTCTAACCCCTATTACATCCAAACCGTTGAATAATCTGCCTGCCCTATCTACCTATAGAACAAAATAACCTAATGAGTTAACCTTTAACAAATTTAAGTTAATAGGTACTAGATATTCAGTGGCAAATTGTAGATAAACTAGAGAGTGTCAACCACGTGTTTAGCCTTCACTATTAAAACACATGTTGTTGTATATATATTTTCATGTTACAGGGTCCCTAACCACATTTTGTATTTTATACACTGAGTATGTAGTTTTTGTTTCTGCAAGCATAACCACATGGATCCCATAGTTATCAAACCAAACTTCTTCTCCATGTGTAGTTAAAAAAAGAACAATCGTGTTAGACTTACGAAGATTTCACCACAAATGTTTTAAATTAAAGCTTTTTTCAAGTGCTGTATTGAAATGAAGCTAAATTCCTAAAACAGCCCGGTTTAGTTTTTGATGGCTTCGGGAAATTCCCCATGGGCTTATTACATAAATTTCTGTTTTTACATATATTGGTCATGTTATCTAACAATTCTTAAAATTACAGCAGCCGTTCAAACTCTATGGCATGATAAGCTATTTTTTTAGAAAAATAACCATTTTGGATTTCAGGGGGTTTCCCCTAGATTTATCACCTTTTGGACTCAGGGGAATTCCCCTAGATTTATTACCCACAAATTTGCTACCGCGTATCTAGACCATGTTGTCTAACAAATGACCAAGTTTTGTTTCTATTCCATTATTCCTTCTGGTAGATGTCAGTACGTCATGTCATGCCTGTCACAATCATGATTTGAGAACAAAATTTTATTTTTTAGGGTATTTTCCTACGTAATTTGTTCATATCTTTTAAGTGTTAAATCAGAGACAAATGCACTTACATTTTTCCAAATATGATTCAAATTGGAGCAACCGTTTAAGCGCTACGGCCTAAAAAGCTAATTTTTTAGAAAAAATGTCCGTTTTGGTTTTTAACGTCCAAGGGGAATTCCTCTAAATTTATTACCCAAAATTTTGGTTTCTGCATATCTAGGCCATGTTGTCTAACAAATCACCAAGTTTCATTGCGATTCCTTTATTTCTTCTGGTAGATGACGGGGCAACATGCCATGCCTGTCAAGCGTTTGAAGAAGAAAAAAAAGAAAAGAAAAAAAACGGACAAAAACAATATGTGTCCCATTTTTTTCCAAATGGGACCCATAATAACGCAGCCTGTGCAGCCTGTGCGTAAATCAGGTCGCTAGCGTTCAGTTCATGCACATTTTTATACAGATGCAAAGCGAATCGCTATCGGGAGTGGTACAAACACAGGAGCTGCCTTAACTGTTCTAAAGGATATGTTGGCGGTGTCCTATCAAGAAGATAGAAGTGATGACAGACACCGACACTGCTTTATTTTTACAGACGGTACGGTTTCCTCGTCGTTAATCCGAGATTTTCAAGTGCCTTTTTATAAGCCTCAGCAAATTAGTTTGCATTTCTCCAACATTTGACTGTTAACATGACGCTGTGTACTAAGCCTCTTCTACCCAGTAGCATCTAACGTGTCATCCAAATTACATGTCACATTTGATATTTTAGTGGTTTAGTGCGACGACTTTTAACCGGTAGGTTGCAGGTGCGAAACTAGACGCTAACTAGTCGGTTGTGTCTTTGGGCAAGGCACCTAACGGACATTGCCTGACCCAGCAAATCATTGGGTTCTACTAATTGAGGGAATGCGTGAATCATACACAACACACTGCAATAGCTCCGGTAACCCGACGATGGGCGCGAGGCGATCTGACGTGTGCCCGTGTGCTATAACCCACTTGGTTTTCCCATTCACAGGGATAAACATGAATATCCCATCCTATCCTACCCCATCCTATTCAAGTCACCATGATTGCAATAGTTTATCCATTCACCTTTATATTTACCCATTATGCGTCATAATTTACCCTTTATCCTTCATAATTTTACCATTATCCATCAGAATTTACGCAATATATGTCATAATTTTATGAAATATTCTTTATGATATACTATTATTCGAAAGATTTTACCCATTATGCTTTATAAATTAACCATTACCCGTCATATTTACCAGTATATACATGATAGGGAAACACAATGATGGGCAGGACCCGGTACGAATGGTTCAACGAATACTTCTGGAATTCCACACAAATCCTCCTCAGGTAAGGAATTATAACTAATCAACTAACAAAATGAATCAATTACGATATTTTCGCAAGCTTAAACAACGTCAGACGATTGATATTCTACTATTCACCATAAAAATAAAGTGCCATTAAACTGTGCTGTTTCGTTTCTTTTTCCTGTCCAGCTGGTCAGACTACTGGAACATTGGATATAATTGAGACTGCCGCACCTAAAGTTTGCGTATCGCCTACTGTGCCCTTTTCTTTGATTCTATTTATTTGTGACGTCGTGACTTTTTTAGCTTGACTTTATTTGTGACGTCGTTTTTTTAGATTCCCGTTTATTTGTCGCTTTGTGATTGGTATATTTTGTTGATTACGTTTTTTCCTCGTTTCCAGCAGTCAAGCTAAAAAAGTTATCGAACCCACACGTCGATTCGTTACAAGACATTTCATTCATTTCACTTAAGAATTAAAAAAACTAAAAAAAACTATTAATTTCCAAGTTGAATCAAGTTTAAACCTCGATTCTGTAATAAACATTAATACTGAATACAGTATGAATTTTTAAATATATGCAAAAATTTAAACCAAATGCAATAGAAATCTAACATCAAAATACAATCTACAAGCCAAACTCTTAGAAAATAACCACCCGTTTTCCTTAAGTAATGTGCAATTTGAACAGTTCTACAGTATCTCCTCTTGTGAAGTGTGTAGAAGGGGTGGCCGAATTGCTAGAAACGCGTTAAAGGAACTAAGAGGTCTTGCGGGTAATAAACCGGAAAATTTTGTCAGAATCGAAAGCTTTCATCTGCTACAAACCTACGTCGACCAGGTTATTGATGTAAGAATCGGTAAGTTGGTTTTCTATTATCGCAGTTGTTTTGAAGGTAAATTCCTTTGGTACCATATTATAAATAAAAGCTTAATCAATTTTAAAATAAACGCTTTCAAAAATAAATTTATTGTTTCTAATTATATTATAAACTGCACTTAGTGATAAAATTTATACTTAGCCTGAATCATACGCAACACACTGTAATAGCTCTTCTAAATCGATATTGGCGCAAGGTAATTTGACGATGATCTATGTAAGAATCATTTCCTGTTTCGTAATTCCATGATTTTTTTACTGAAACTAAAACATCCTATTTCAATTTAAGAATATAAATACTCCTAATAGACTACAGCAAGTGTGGACAGGCTGGGGATGTGGGGAGTGTGAAAAACACGGCAAGATTTGGTCGAGTTCTGGGGGGATCAAAAGCTGTCGACAGGGCTTGGCCATGGCAAGCAATTGTAACCATTAAAGCTACTCACCCTAATGTACACAAAGTGAGTGGGTGGTGTTCTTTCGAAAATGCATAGATTTAACTGGATTAATTTCCTCACTTTTTACCGACTCTATTAATTTAAAAAAAAATAAAAACTTTTCTTTAGCAGAGAGGTTTTGTTTAAATGTATGTATATCAATAACTGACACGCCGTAATATCTACAAACCATTCTAAAAAATCCTCTAGTGCTTCCTTAAAACTTATTCTGTGTTCTAGAGCTATTCTGTCGCCAACTTTCTTGGTGGTGGATCAATCATCAACAATAAATGGGTTCTGACAGCTTACCATCTGTTTGCAGACATGGAGGAAGATAATACCCAGTGGTACAAGATTTTCCGAGTTACATTTGGTAATATTATCTTTACCTGATAATAGCATAATGCTGAATAGGATAGGGTATTTTTGCTTATTCCCGTGAAAATGAATACACAAGAGACATTATTACACGGGCAAGCTTCATATCACCTCGCGAACACCGCCTGCTAACCGGAACTATTGCAGTGCGTTGTGTATACACCACTGTATATGGTTGAGTCGTTTATAATTTGGTTTAATCCATTATCCCACTAGGTTCAGGCAATGTTACGTGCCCAAAGGCACAACACTAACCCACCAAGCTTATTGGGCGTCTTAATCTAAATATAGCCTGATCCGTTAGTCTGGCGGTTAAGTTTTTAATCACTTAATAATTGTTTTTTTAGATCACTTATTAATTGCAAAAAACTGTCAAAATATAAAGAAAATAGTCTCAAAGCGCACGACGGCAGTTTTATTAAGTTTTTATCAATTTACAACGTTCTAACACAAAACTCGAAACTAAAAATTCAATTACGCTAGCAGCCAGCTGTCAATCAAATCTCAGAGAGACTACGTCACTTTGATCGTTGCACGCCGATTTGCTGAGTTGACAGTTCGGCAAATTTAATTAAATAAATATATGGAGCGCGTGTCTGGCAATCCCACTTATTTCCTCATTTGGTATTATTGTATTTTGTTCTTTTAAACTGTAGGCCTCTATATTTTTTTGAATTATTATCCAGTCCAAACTAGACAGATGCTTCCTACTAATCTACATTGACAGTGGATTCAGGATTTGTAGTTTTTTGGAGCTATTGCAATGTGTTGTATTTTCATATAATAGAAATATAGAGATTACTCCTTTTTTGGTTTTTAAATCGTTTAAATTCTACTAAAATTAAACAATGTCCTTTAAGTGTTTTTGTCATGTGTCTTAGCTTACAGACTAATATCGCCCAAATTAAATTACCTCGGATCTCCAAAACTTACCTCGGATTTTGCCATTATTTAGTACTGCTTATAGATTCATGGCAAATTACCGTGCTGGACTTTAATGTTTATACGATTTCCTACGACATTTTTTTTGCCGTGGACTCCACAAATGAATTTCGAGGACTATCTATCATACTCAACACACTGCAATAGATCCGGTAACCCACCGATGGGCGCGAGGCGATCTGACGATTTCCTTAACACCTTGGTTTTCCCTTTCACAGGCATAAACATGAACATCTTATCCTATCCTATTTCATTTTTCGGACATTTCTAGTGTTTATTTACTTATTTTTTTTTTAATTCACAAACTGCAAACTATTTAAAGAAGGCATTCTACCAGATATCTCATCAATACAAACTAACCTCACAAAAAGCCCATTCAAAATCACTCCAAATCACCAAAAATCACTCAAATTCGTTTCAAAGGAAGACTTATTTCCACAACTTAAAATTTAGGCCAAAAATAAACAAAATAAATGTTATTTTATGTAATTTTTATATAAAATTAAAACCATTTTAGTAATGTATCTAGAGTATAATTACATACAATTGTTTTATTAATATATATGCTA
>CH000659.1:209123-242664 GCA_000149265.1 Ciona savignyi | reverse complement strand
ATTCCCCTTGATTTATCACTCAAAATTTTGGTTTGTGCATATCTAGACCATGTTGTCTAACAAATGGCTAAGTTTCATTACGATTTCATTATCCCTTTTGGTAGATGTCGGGGCGACATGCCATGCCTGTCACAATCATGATTTGAGAACAAAATCTTATTTTTAGGGTATTTCCCTAGGTAATTTTTTTATTTTTTCCAAGTGTTAAATCAGTGTCTAATGCACTTACATTCCACCAAATCTTATTCAAATTGGAGCAACTGTTTAAGCGCTATGCCACAAAAAGCTATTTTTTTTATAAAAAATACCGTTTTGGTTTTTAACCTCCCAGGGGAATTCCCCTTGATTTATCACCCAAAATTTTGGTTTCTGCATATCTATACCATGTTGTCTAACAAGTGGCTTACGATTCCATTATTCCTTCTGGTAGATGTCGGGCCGCCATGCCATGCCTTTCAAACCTTTGACGAACAAAAAAAAAGAAAAAAAAAAACGGACAAAAACAATATGTGTCCCAATTTTTCAATTGGGACCCATAATAAGCTTGCATTTGCGTCACTTTTTAGCTAAAATGTTGTAGAATTAAAACTGTTTCTATCTAGTTAATTGTGACTTGGTCACGTCACCTATTGGACATCGCATAAACAATGTAAGTTATTGCGTTTTGCTAAAACTGAATGACGAACGTCCCAAGCACACACAAACTGCTTCAGTAACTTGACAGTTAATGCAAGGTAATGAGATGCAAATAATCTTTACGAATACCCCTGCGTTTTTCCATCCCACTGCACCCCCATACTTCCTAAGAACTATCATGATTATTCTGTCACCTCTTATCTAAACTCCTTTTAGATGTAGGCAGTTCATACAACTGTGGGACCGGACACACACCGATAGGATGATTTGTGCCTCCAGTGCAAGCACTGAACCAGATAAAGTAACTGATGCCTGTAAAGGGGATAGTGGCGGCCCATTAGTTCGGGAGGTAAATTGGTTTTAAAATCTTGAAATAGCTATTTAGTTGTTAAAATAAATAATCTACTTGGTTGAAAAATATCCCCGCCATTTATACAAATCCACACAAATCAACCTTGATAAACTCATCACCTATCCATATGTGCCACATTTTCAAAGTCCCTGTCATACACATTTCTACACAAATCAAACTTGATAAACTCATCACCTATCCATATGTGCCACATTTTCAAAGTCCCTGTCATACACATTTCTACACAAATCAACCTAAATAAACACATCGCCTATCCATCTGTGCCACATCTTTAAAGTCCCTGCCATACACATTTCCACACATATCCACACAAAAATACTTGAATTTTAAAAGTCAAGCTGGTAAAAAGCCGTGATTACCATACATTTAAATTCCAGCTTTACAACGAAAACAACAGAAAAAGTTGCTGGGTCCAAGTGGGCATTGTAAGCTGGGGATACGGCTGTGGTAAAAGTACTCATCTTCCCGGGGTAGGGTCAAGACTTCGGCCTGGCATATACACCAACCTTCCCTTACTTATGCCTTGGGTCAATCAGACAATTAGCGAAAACTAACGAAGCACACAGCCCTCTGTAATATATATTAAATATGCTTAAATGTCCAAACGTTTTGAATGGAACAACGTATGATATGCTTTTCATTTTCGTACCGAATTGACCAAAAAAATACAGCCTCAACTTACATGATGCCTTGCATGTGTTGTTACTAATGAGTTTTGTATAAAAGGCGGTCATTTTCTACTAGAAGGAAAGGGGAAATGTAATAAACTAATAGTTGCAAGCAAATTAATAATTTATTGACGACGTTACTTGGTTATATTAAGACAAGAGATTTTACTCCATAATTGCCGTAAATTTTGCTACAACACAATGGGCAAGACTTAGGCATGGCATATACACCAACTTATTCAAAATGGCAAACTGAAACTATACAACAAATTCGTCTTAATAAACTGTCTAGTTATTTTCCTTATCTGGAAAAAGTTAGACTTTTGGTAGGCCGGTCCCTAAAAAGAATTTTAAAGAATTGGTGATATATGTGTAGGTCGCGATAACAATTCGCCCACACAACTGTACAAAACACTGCCAAAAATTACAAAAAAGAATATATCCCAGCGTTGTCTTATGAATTAAAAAAATGGGTGAGGGTTATCATTTCGACGATCGTCATATCATATCGCAAATGTGTCAGGAAGACAGACAATTATGTAGGGTTGTGTTCGCCAAAAAGTTTATCTAAAGCTTTGGTATTTGAGCCATGTAATTTCACCACCAACTCGACTGTGGGGATAAGGTGTTGTATTAAGTAACAGAATGTCGATAGCTACCAAGTCTCCAGTTAGTTGGTAAGCAAAGGTAACATCAGGTCTAGAGACCTCCTTCCCCCCCCCCCCCCCCGATCTCCGTAAGAAACCGTAGATCATTAATGAGACAGTCCTTTAAGTTTAGCCTGATATTTACCGATTTGTGTATAAAAACGGAAGTGACGGACCAAGGATTCAAAATAAAAAAAATATTTTGCTTTGAGCGCAAGAGATTCTGTGATATTAAAATGATTTAAAATAAATCCGGTTGACTATAGAATCGAACTTTATTATTAGTAGGATGCAACGATACTTGTAAATAAATTGTAGTGAGTAAACATGTGACATTCCCCAAATAAAAGTTATTTAACGGATACTACTTCATGAAATAAGCACAAACCCATGTGTAAAACCTGCAAGCCGATGTGTAAAACCCAACCAAGCTTAAACTTACTAAAAAATAAACCATGTATTTGCTTCAGAAACGAAAAATTTGCCAGACGCCGATAAGTGTAGTTCGTAAATATGGCGTTAGTTTAGTTTTTCTACTTACTTTAATAACCCAAAACACCATTCATACGTTGATTGTTTGATTTCCAACTTATAATATATAAAAGGATAGAACTTCTTTATATTGCGTATTACAACTTAAGTTATGCTAAGTTAGTTTAGGTAAGGAAAATTAGATCACTATAATACTCAGGCTAAAATGATATATCTAGAAAGTGCTGCAAAGTTTCCTGACATAATGCGTTTGTGGTGCGATAATCGCGATAAGCATTTATTGGTATCGTAAATATTATCGCTAATAATGATATATCATTTTAGCCTGTGTATTATAGTGATGTATAAGACATATATGAAGGAAAATATATTTTGGTACAGTTTAATAAGATAGGATATTCATTTTATGTGAATGGTCAATGGCATCCATCTAGAATAATCTTCAGGACACCTCTTTCTTATTTTCGGAGTGTTGTTTTATGTTCATTTGGCAAATTAATGAAATGGAATTTATCCTACAATAAGCACAGCTGAACAGCCAACCGTCTGGCTTGGTCAGCTCATTCTAAAACTTGATGAAATGTCACTAGAAACTGAATAATAAAATTTAAATGTGATTATTGACGATTTTACATTCTGTGAAAAGAACAGATACATAACACACATCAATAGAATCGGTAACCAGATGTTGGGCGCATGGTTATCTAACGATTGTGTGTATGTTAACACCCTTGCGTTTTCCCGTGTAAAGGGATAACCATGATAAATATTCTATCTAATCCAGGTGTATTTAAGTGCGGTAATTTAGGACCACTACTGCATACCTTAGTATATGTTTTACGGCAGCGACCAAATATTTTCTAAAACTAAATAAGTTTAACTTTCTCCTCGCTCTATAACGACTGTTGTTTTGCATTTTTCCGCACTCCCCTTTCTCTATTTTACAAACGTTCTTAAATTATTGTTTTTAAAGAAAATAAAACAAATAAACAAAACTGCCAAAAATATTGTGTATCATGATGAACGTTTTATTTAAGGGTAAAATGGTAGTTTGATAAAAACGTGGAAGCAAAACATTTGAGTAATAACACTTTTAAAACGAAGAGCTAAGTTTTAAAATACATTCGCATTAATGGCGAATAAAACACATTTCACATGAATCTGGTACGCAATGGGTGCCTCGTTTTACCATTGCTGATATAAATCTATTAGTAAATGCACAGAAGTATGTTCATTGCTTAAGTAAGACCCAATTTCATTTCAACTTCGTGCAAAAATGTTAGCACGGATTTGTATTGCAATTTTCAGTAACAATGTCCCAATGGCTTTGTTGTGTACAGTTGGTGCCAGTTCTACACCTGCAAAACACAGGATGAGGCTGTCAGTTGCTGGTTCGGTTAGGATAGGATAGTGGGACATATACATTTCCATATTCTAATACTTTGCTTCAACCGGTTCACATATATTTGTTTATCTCTTTTTTTAAACCTTCGACCACATGATCGTACAAGTGTTTATTTCTATTTTATTAATAATCAGGTGTTGGAAACCTAGCTCGTTCATTTAATTTACCAGAACTCATTAACCCGCTAGGTTTAGGCAATATCAGTTAAATGCCTTGGCCAAGAACACGACCGTCTGGCTAGCTACAAGTTTTAAAGCTACAACCTTTCGGTTGTAAGGTATCACACTTTACCATCAGACTAACCGGACCAACACGGCCCGTTGGTCTTATGGTTTAAGTACGTCGCCTTTCGTTCGAAAGGTTGTAGGTGCGAAACTGGTCGCTAGCTAGTCGGCTGTGTCCTTGGACAAGGCACTTTACGGACATTGCCTGAACCCAGCGGATTAATGGGTTCTACCAAATTAAAGGAACTATCATATACAACAAACTGCAATAGCTCTGGTAACCCGACGATAGGCGCGAGGTGATCTGACGATTGCCCGTGTGTTAAACCCCTTGGTTTTCCCATTCACGGGAATAAAGACGAATATCCTATCCTATCCAACACCATTTCATACCTGGCTCGAACGCGGGTTGGTCGATTTGAACCACTGCGGCAAGGAGCACTGCACGCTCCCCAAGCGTACCAATTCCCATAGGTGTTGTCTTGCTGACAAGCGTCGCAGCTTTGGGTGCGTGTGTCCACCCCTGGAGCACAGTTCGGCGATTGGACCTGAAAGTCAATTGGAAATTGTTATTTTTGAAGAGTCGTGTGGCCGAATGGTTTACGAGACCAATACAAATTCTGACATCTATACAAAAACGGTTTTTGTAACGAACCCAGCACGGTTTCGAAACTTATCACGTTTAATTTTTTTCTAAATCAGATATGCTTCAAATGCATGACGATCTCGTTAGGATGGGATATTCATGTTTATTACTGAGAACGATTCTATATGAGTTCAGTATACATAACGGTCGCGTTAACCACTTGCCCAAACTAGTGAACAATTAGTAATTGTTTAAATTGACATGGGGAAACTTTGTTACTGGTTCGAGTCTCAAACCCAGGATAAGTAATCTAAGGAATACTCGTGTGATAACGCTGTTTACATTTCACGTTGATAAAAGATAACATCGTTTTACCGTGGTAAGTTTCTAGCCTAATATGGGTTTAATTATAAAATCGTTTTAAGTAGAAATTGATATACGAATCGGTCGCAATAAACAGTGGGTAAAACGACCGTTCCGTAGTAACTTCTAGCGTACCTGTTGATTGCTCGCTGGGTTGATGCACCTCCTAGATGAAGTTTGTCGACCAGAGCAACTACCGGGTGCGTTGGATCTGCACTGACCATATGGGGACCAGTTTGTCCATGTGTAAGTGTTTGGGCCTGTAAGGGTTTAGAAGATATTAGGATGGGATATTGGTGTTAAAACCTGTGGATGGTAAAATACAAGGTTATCATACGGGAAATCGTCAGATCACCTAAAGGGATCCGGTTAAGCACAAACGACCAACTAGCGTTTCTGTTTCCTTAGGCAAGGCACTTAGCGGTCGTTGCCTAAACCCAGTAAAATAATAGGTTTTACTAATTTGAAGGAAAAAATCATTTAGTACGCTCCGATAAAGCGATAATACGAGGCACAAAGTAATCTGACGACGATTTGCCGTGTGTTATCGCTTTTGCGTTTTCCCATATAAACATCAGTAAATATAAACCATGGTCAATATGAATATGTGTTATCCTGAATATCCTATTATAACGGGGCATTACTTTCTGTTAAATTGTTTAAAGAATAACTATTAAAACAGGTTGGATTTCGACTATTAAAACAGGTTGGATTTCGGGTTAAATTGTTTAATGAAAACAGATGTAGCTATGGTCCTTAACTATAATGACTTACATGGTGTAGTTCGACAAGGTCTTCCATCGGATGATTGCGTTTGGTGGGTGAACGTACAGTAATCACTCCCAATTGGTGAGTTAGATCTGCCCAGGTAGTAGCATCTCCTATACCTGGTCTGTGTGCCTCCACCACATGTACGGGTGCAGATTCCATAGCCGCTCCAGGAACCCCACGACACCCACGACTGCCCGTTCGGGGGGTCGAGACTCGGACAACCCCCGGGGCATTGCAACCGTTCGCTAGAAAATCCACTACAGCGGCTCTGAGACACAACTTGCCCGTTTACACGACAATTCCGCTGCCTAGAACGGGTGCAGTCTAACTGACATGAACCCCATGACTGCCAGTTTGCCCAGAGAGCGGGACACGCTGGACCTTGGCAAAATCGGGTACTTGTCGATGACCCCCCTGTGCATTGATTAGAAGGGGAACCGTTGTTTAATGTGCAGCTTCGACTTCGCACCTGTTGCCCGGTGGCGCCGCACGAAGCCTGACAGCTACCGTAATCACTCCACTCGCTCCATCGTGCACATGGAGCCATTTGGCACCTTCGTGTCGAAGTCGCGCTCCCGGGGCAGTTTTGCGCCTGCGAACCGAAGTTGTTTGAGCAGGTACGTCTACGAACGGAAAAGCCGAGTTGACCACATCTTCCATCACACTGTCCCCACGTCTGCCAAGTCTGCCAATTCGCGCAAGAAATGGTACACTGCCTGCCACTTGTACTACTGCCGGGGCACGTTCGAGAAGTTACCCCGTTTTGATCCACGCACTGTCGGGACCTTGTCTGTTGACCAAGTCTTCCGCATGTACCCTGACAAAGGCCAAACGGCCCCCAGTTTAACCAATTAGCACAAACCGGAAGATTACAGGTTCGAGAATCAGTCGTTTGATCACCACACCTTCCGTCTGCGATCTGGCCGTTTTGGTAGGTGCAGGTCCTGCTTCTAATCTGCTGACCAATGGTTCCACACCCACCGCTGCAAGTGCCGTAATCGCTCCATATTCCCCAAAACGCGAAGATCCCCGGACCTATCCCGGAACCTGTTTGCCTCGGGTGATAGCACGCTTGAAGCTTGCAACAATCCTTTACCTTAAGGGTGAGATCAGGAAGGCCAGGAATGCGGAAATAGAAGAACGGACAAAAGACTCCGGCCCCAAGAGTGCCACTGGTTAACCCACTAATTCCGGGTAAAAACGCCATTGTATTGATGCAGCACCCTATAGAAGGACAGGTAAGTAACGTGTTAAATACGGTGGTGGTGTTTGTAGATTGGCAGGGAAGTCGATTGAACATGCTAGGGTTGAAGCGGGGAAGCCCAGGCCCGGGAATCCCAGGAAGTCCGGGAAGGCCAGGTAGCCCAGGAAGCCCGGGAAGGCCGACACCGCCAAGACCGCTAAGACCACCAAGAAGACCAAGATTTCCATTTTGAAGACCATTTGAAGACTGAATAAACAAAATAATCACTTTTACTACAAACTAAATTAAACTTCATATTATTAAGTGCCCAAAAATTGTGTTCGGATGGTAATTACTGCATCTTGTATATTAAGATACTCCAGTTGTAGTTTAATTTTAATCGACTGGCTTAAAGTTACATCCAATAATTAGTGTGTTTACGTTTTCAAGACAAAACAGACCAGGTACCAGTTATGATTCTACAACCAGTGAACCGCGTAGTTAATGCTTTTACTGATAAAGCTAACGGGTTACAAGAAGCTACTTTGCTAAAATATAAGAACGTCTAATTCATACACAGCACACTGCGATATCTTCGGTAACCCGACGATTGACGCGAGGTAATCTGACGATTGTCAGTGTTTTAACGCCTCTTGCGTTTTCCCATTCGTGGGATAAAATGAATATCCTGTCCTAGTTTAGATAAGACAGGAAATTACCGGGCAAGTTGTAGATTCTCCTGGACGGGCGATTAATTCCGGATAATACTCCTGAATGTTGAAGTTGGCCAAGACGTTTTGTTGGGGGTACGCACAGTATTTCCGTGTGTCGTCGTAGCAACAGCCCACCAGCTGGCATTCTTTCTTTGTTATGCCTGAAGGAGACATCTTTAAGCACCCAAATACAACATAATGTGTTTTATAATGAATTGCATCAAACACCAGACCTATAAACCATGAGAGAAATAGGAAAACGCCAGACCTATAAAATATGAGAGGAATAGGAAAACGCCAGACCTATAAACCCTTGTTCATGGAATAGGAAAACGCAATGGACGTTTCCTCATAGGTGAACGTCAAAATACCTCACGCCTGTCGTCGGGTTACCGGAGCTATTGCAGTGTGTTGTGTATGATTTAGACGTTCTTTCAATTTTGTAGAACCCATTAATCCGCTTGGTTTGGGAAATGTACATTAGATGTCTTACCCGACGACACGAGTAAAGAAATTTTTTGTAGAACCCATTTTAAACCTACCATTCAACTAGGTATTAAAGAAACAACAACATACTTTCCCATCCACACTGCTTGGCAATAACGCTGATGGCGACTGTGAAAGCGCAAACCGCCTGTTGTTGATAGTTGATTGCATTGTTGAAAACAGAGTCGAAAATTTTGATAACTGCCTCTTGGTAGAACGGGTTCCATGGAACAATCAACCTCGTAATGTCACTGCGGTGTGTTCGGTATGTTAGTGGGATATTTTTACCAATTATATAACTGCTTTATTGGGTGTCATATGGGTGTCAAACTCGGGGGTTTTAGAGGGGCACGTTGCATTTTTGAAATTGTCTCAAAGGCCACACACAAATTTTCTATTTGAAATTAATTTAAATTAATCAATTTTTAGTAAATGGTTTATTACTCTATTTGAATAATCGCTTTCAGGTCAAAAGGAAAAAAATATAAATTTTCGTTAATTGGGCCTTATTGGACCGGTACCTCTAACTTACTACAGGATCACTTGAAGTGCTTTGATCGCTTAAAGGGTTACGGTTAGAGTTAGGGTTAGAATTGGGGTTGGTGTTAGAGATAGGGTTACAAGCGCTCGATCCAAGTAATACAAGGGATCCAAGCGCTTCGAGCGATCCTGTAGTATCTAGAGGTACCCATATTGGACAGCTCTGTGGGCCGTGTGTTTGACATCTCTGCTTTATAAAGTTATCGTTATCAATTGCATGCAATTATTCACATATAACTTACACGTATCTTGAAGATGTGGGACCGTAATGACAGACAGGTGCATCAGACATGTACTGTTGTCCAAATATGGCTTTATGCACATAGAGATCTTTATCAAAACAACACCGTGGGTCTTGGTAACAAATAAGCGGATTTGATTCCGACAAAGGATTCAATGAGTTACACTTCGTTCTGTGAATTTTTGCGAATTTAGATTTTCGGAAAATTTGGAAATCATATAGTTTGGTTAACTTTTGTTTTTTGGCTTAGTTTAGTTTATTCATTTTTTACCCCAGTTTTTAAAAATATCAAACGAATATAATCACGACACAGGAACGGGAAAAGACGGCAAAACGAACGGTTATTAAACTACGCCATTAAAAAAAGGATACAAATTAATAAATATAGCGGACGCGGCCGCCAAACCTAGGTGAAAGAACATTATTAAGCAATCGAAATTTAATTAAGACCAAACGATTTTACAATGTGTTTGATACGTAGAAGGAATCTTAATTATATTTTAGAAAAATAAAAATGCAGCTATACTAAATGTGTTTAACCAAGCTGATAATAATCTGTTTTTTTAAGCCTGCTACTGGCTTGTGGGTTTAACAATGAACGTTTCTGCTAGAACAAGTTGCAAAGACACACTTTATTAATAAGTTAAACTTAAACAATAGAAATTTCTTAATTAAACAAAATGTACTGTGATGGCTCCGATAAATTAACGGTGATAAACATACAATTTGATAATTGCCGGTATGATATGTTTAACGTTTTTCATTCATCGTGATAAAACATGAAAATCTAATCATACTAACTTACTAATATACTATATTATAATTGTAATTAATGTTATAGATATCGAATACTTTCAGCAGGGAAAAATTGTACCGAACCGAAAGAGAACGTCTCAATATGCAATAAATTAAGAAGCTCTATAATAATCTACTTGCTATACGTGACAATATGCGGGAATAGTCCCACTGTCGGTTCTTCATTTGTGTGGTAAACACCTAAGGCCATGGCATGTATGAGATTCAGAATTAACTCGCAACCAAGCACAGACTTGCGCTTGTACTACCTAAGGGCAAGCCATCTAGTTTCCCAGACGAAACTTCATTCAACACTAATATGAAAACATAAACAAACTCTTTATTGAAATGAAATCTGATTTGTAGATATAAATGGGTTGTCTCATTCATGGAGAATTTAAACGACAAGAATTAAAAACAACAAGATATTTTTATAATTTAATTTAAACTATTTAATATGATGATATGATGTTTCTGTTCATTCCTTTTTAGTGGTACAACGCACATCGCTTTAAATCCCGATGTTTCTTTCATAACACCCCATGTTTACCATACGGCTATTAAAGCTATTCGAGAGTTTTTGTAAATCTTTTTTCAGTGACACATCTGCAGGTTGTAGTACATTATTAAAATTCGCTAATAGGACAAACGGCTAGCTATAGGCAAGTTTCGAAGCCACAATCTTTAGAGTGATATTAGGCTACTATCGGTAAAACTCACCTATGGCAAATGGGCACATTGACTGGGCAGACAGGAAAATTGAGAGTAAGTCCCAGTAGACTGCTGGTTCCAAATGTTAGAGCTCTTTCTTCAATAGAATCGCTGACACTCTAAATAAATAGAACATTTTAAGGTGAATAGGTAGATAAGAGGTGTGAGTGTTAGGAGTTTACATAATTTTCCAATAGACATCATCACTTTTATTCCTTATTCAAATAGATTTATATTTTGAAATAAAAAATACAGTGACCATCACAAAAGACGAGATTTTATACAGTCGGTGGAATAGATTTTACAATACGATAAAATCAACTTTTAGATGAAGTTCGTATTTGGGTAATTTTGTTCTATAATTTTTTTTATTATGTTCTAATAATTAGAAGGTCAAATTTCTATGTCTAATACCTAATATTGCCACAGCTAACTGTTTTTAAAATCTTGCACCGAGCAAGTCAATTTTTATTGCTTCAACCCAGTGGTATCTCATAAGTCGTCGGAAATGAAAGTTATGTCAGATTATAAACACTCTCTAATAGCTTCAGCAACTTGACAGTGAGAAGAAGTTGTCTTACATTACTATGTAGGAAACTGGACTTCCCCATCCATATAGTGCCACGACAAAATTTGATTAAGCCAACTTACCGTGTCGACCCTTGCCCCAACCTGAGAAGCCACCCGTTTAACTGCATCAACATTTTCGATGGCGGGGGGAGTTGGAAGCTCTTGTAATATTGTAAGCGCTTGTGCGGGGTTCACGGCTGAAAATGTTGTATTGCTTATCAGCTTGTTTCGGAGCATTTCAGTACCACATTAAATTTACCAGGCCGAATTAACGATATTAAGTGTAATTTTAGACACAAATATTTGTTTAATCGCTATGACATTTAAAGGCCGACAAGAAAGGAAAAACTAACTTTCTCCAAAGGTTCTTTCCCTAACTTGAGAACCAAACATAAATATATTAAACCATATAATGTTTAAATGAAATAGGTTTTTATACATTTTTTTGGTTTATGCAACAATCCAAGATTGGAATCTAAAATCTTAGGATTGTTAAACCAAAACTTTTTTTATAAAATCGTACAGTCGACGACACTTTTTAAGTTAATTTTAAGTTAATTTGTTAAAAATAGCGGAATTGTTTAAGCTACTTGATTATTTTTGTTTAGATTTTTTTTTCTCTAGAAAATAAAAGAACACACATTTTAAATTAAAGAACAAACATTTAAAGATAGGAAAAATAGAGCAAAAGGAACGGTAACGCGATATTAGTTATAGCACGTCATTGAAAATTAAACTTTTTATTATTTTTAAAAAATATTCCCTGCCGTAAAAATCAATTTGTGAATATTACTTATCACGCCTGTATAGTTAAGCGAATTTTCAGTCGTTTTTTAAACTTACCTTCAACGTTGATAAAACACTTCGGCTCTCTGCTGGCCTCATAACAGCACCCATTACTTGTACAGGCTTGCTGTTCCAAATTCCCGGCGCCGCAGACCTGTCGTTCTACCGAGCTGGTACATTGCCCGACTACCCTTTCTGTAAGGTGGACAAATAATAAACACGCGGGTACGTTCGTGTGAATGGTTAACACCACCGATACATATACCGACTTAGGTAAAAGAATCGGTCTTATCAACTGAACCTTTCGTAATTTGTTGAATATAAATGAGATGAAGTATAAAGCAGTACTATTATGCGATAACTTTTAAATAGAGAAAAATCTATTTCACAGTTTATTTATATGAAGAGACAAGAATAAGTGCTTACCAAGTAACAAAGTAACGCAGAAAAGCGATAACCACAGCCCCTTTTGTTTCATATTGCTAAAATGGTCTAGATAAAATGGTTTTGAAAATTAATTTAATTTTTCAGGTGACATGGTGAACAAATAAATAACTAATAGATGTAAAAAAATGTGGATTTCCCTTATTACATACGATGATAACTGTAGATCAGACATAGGCAGACTACGGCCCGTCGGGTCTCTTACTTTGGCCTGCCGGATATTATCGACATGTGCACGACTAAATTATGTCTGTGCGTCACTTGACGCAACAGTGCTTTCTGGTTTCACCAGTAATGTACCATATTTCTTACTTTAATGTTTTTTTTTTATCAAAAGTGGCAAACTATATGTAAGTGGCGGTCACTTGGCGCGCCAGTTTTAGAATAAAATAAAATTGGCCTTAATTAAAAAAGTGTGCCCACCCCTGCCGTAGATTAATCCTTTAATGCAAATTTCACCCTTAAGTTATCCAACGATAACCGGGAATAAAAACTTTAATGCGGATTTCGCTTACGCGTTATACGACGATAAACGTGGATAAATCGTGCAATACGCATTTCTCTCGCAATTTATCCGATGACAACCAAGAAAGATAAATTTAATTCTTTTCACAACCGTACATAGCTTTGAATATTTTTTAATTTGTCCCATAAATTTAATTTTCTTTTTTTGCATTGCCAAAATAACCAAAAAAATCTTGTCAGCGTCGTAGCGTTAACTAACACTGGGTTCCTATTTTCTTAATAATAACTTTATGCAGTAAATTAACAAAAATTAGCTTAACTTATAACGCATCGCAGTTACTAAAACTAACATTTAAAAACAACCGTCATAGATAGTGTACACTTTTGCAAGTCAACCTTCTGTGATTTTGTGTTTAGATCGCTGTCTTGCTCTCAAAATCATACCACTAATTCTGCTTTGCCGCAACTAGTTAGTTATATGCTAGATAAATCGGTATTTATACAGGTAAAATGCCCCGCAGCTCTGTTTTTTGAAGAGAAGGAGTGTTTTTTATAAGCACTCGATTTTGTACAAACTTTTGCTATGCCTTCGGGAGACAGTTTCTTTAAAGAGAACAGTTACCGGCGGTACATGGTACTTGCGGCACCGATGCCTCCGTCTTTAAACTAAGAATCGCTAAATTGAGATCCTGGTATTTTGCGAAAGATTGCCCAGGGGTGGTCGTAAAATGCAAATGCATGAACACACACTCACAGACCCGTATTTCGTACTAACACAGCGAAGACGGCTTGCCAATATAATTGGAAGGGCAATAAAAGGCCATTCCAAAACTTCACGATTTGAAAAGCTTAGTATTGCTGAGTCGAAACTGATCTCTAGCTAGTCGGATGTGTCCTCGGATAAGGCACTTAGTAAACATTGTACAAATCAAATATTAATGGTATGTACACAAAATGTAACTACATCTTAATCACATATAATACAACGCAACATTAACTTGATTAGAGACGCTGGCACCTATGATAACGCACCTTACGTTTATCCATTTTTAAGAATAAAAAAAGAATATATTGCCACATAGTGGTCTTGTAATGGTTAGCGCGATCAAATTTTATACAGAATTATATAGAACAAATAGTATTGAGGACGGCCCCATTGCGGTATCGAAACTTATAGCTATGTAAATTAACAAGACTCTTCGACCCTAATCAATGAGAGTAATGATACTAAAAATTTTACTTTATTCCTAGAAAGGTAATACAAAACAGGATTTGCATTTTAAATTTGTTTATCGTTTAATAACCACGGGAAATCTGTCTTTAAATAGTATTATGAACAGCGATTGAGTTTACCTTTGTTCTTGTTGCTGTCACCATCATCGTGTTTATACAGTTTCTCTGCAACTTTTTGTTAATCTTAGGCAGTATGTAAATGTGTTGTAATTTTGTATTCATCATTTCTGTTACCTGGCCCGTGTCAGAATGTGCAAGCACAAGGTATACAATCAGCTCATTTGTTGTATGATTTGTTCACGTTAACCGTTTTTATGACTAAAATTTGACTCAAGGTATTATAAAGTTCAGTGCCACGGCTAGCTCTATAGAGATCAAGAACAGTGCCTAATACACTTTGGAGTGAATGGGAAGATCAGAAATAGGTAACAAGATTGTGTATTACATAGCCAATAAACCACTAGGCTTTTAGCGAACACAAGCAAGGTAGGTTTAAGGGTAATATTTCATGTTTAAAATGTATATTTCAGTAGATCTTTAGTTATAAATTTCGAATTGTCTTTTAAAACAGTATATGTGTTGAATTAAGCAAAATGGCTATTTAAAACTAGCAACAATCGCGTATAACATTATATGCATCACGTCTACAACTCTTTTTACGCCGTTTTCTTCCACGAAAATTGGATTTATTCTGATATCAGGTGTAAAAAGTGTTTTTTTCTGGGCGTAAAATTCCACGAAATAGGATTTATTCTGACATCAGGTGTAGAAATATATTGGCCAATTTTTTCGGGCGTTCAAAACACAGGGCGTTTTGTCAATATTTTATTGCTTTGCGTTTCCACTTAACTTGTAAAGCGATGCTGGGCGTCGAAAGAGTTCCGCGGGGATTCCGCGTGACGACTATTATGACGTCATAAAGCAACGCCGTGCCCGGCATCACAAGGAGTGTAAAGCACGTATGAGATGACCCGCCCTCAAAACTCACGTACATTTTCGGAAATTCTCGGATTTAATCTGATTAACCCAAGAATAAAAGGGCAAGACTCGATTTTCAATTGCTTGCCTCGCCTAATGTCGTAATATCTCGTTGTATTAATGCTATCTATTGAATAATTATAATTTGTTCATTCGTCTAAGTATAACATCATTATAGTTATATATAACATAATTATCTTGGTGTTAAACCAACCAAATACTTAATACATTTAACATTTTACACTAAGTTAAATATAGGAAGGGTGTTTCTACGCATAACGTTACCACATTTATGGAACTCTTACAGTGTTTAGTGCGTCTCCTTTCGGTCGTAGGGTTACAGGATTGAAACTGATCACTAGCTGGTCAGCTGTGTCCTGAGACAAGTCATTTAACGGGACATTGACTAAAGCTATTAGAGCAATGGGTTATACTAAATTAAAGGAATGTGTGAATTATACACTACACCGTAATAGTTTTCGTTAACCCAATGTGATTGCCCCCTTGGTTTCCCAATCACGGTGATAAATATAAATATCCTATCCTATGATATCCTATCCTACAGGTTGATTAGTGTGTATACTGGCGAATTTTTAAGATGGCGTGCGTATAACCACGTGTTAAGTGGAAGGAACAGTTGATCTTTGCCCTTGTTACCTATGTATTCATGTGTTCATGCAATTTTTTACTTAAAAATTAAAATAACTAAAATTTATTTTACACCTTACAATAACGAAAGCTCATAACTTGGTAAAATAGTATATTTGCCTTCAAATAAAGACAGCGTGCACAAATGAGTTAAAATTAAACAGAACGATGAGGCAATTAAAAATGGACTGTTCTCAGAAATAAGGTCATAAATATACTAAAGGATGTGGAAAAAAGCTAAATATTACAAATAAAGTTAATAGTGTAACCCTTCCTATATGAAAGTAATATATTTAATGATAAAATTGCTTCATAATAACCAGAAAATGATTCACTAAAGATTTGTAAAGAAATGTGATAGCGTCTTTGACGCAAATGCCTTCGTCTAAACTCTAAATCATCCAAGCCAACCGTTGGTTCACGAATTATTGCTGTTGAAATCAACTAAATTTTGACATTTTACTAAGTAGTTGTTTTCGATATTGCTACTTTATGATGTGTTTGCTAAAGCTATTGCCATATATTGTGCAGTTGACAAAAGATCGAACGTTTATCTAAATAGAACGATCCACTAATTACCTCGCCTAAGGGCAAAAGGTATTAGTATCCAGCTGGCTTCAAAAGCGCAAAATTTCCGACTTAAGGAATGGCAAGCACAACACAAAAACCATAATCCGGCGTGCTATCTTCCATACTTCGTGAAAAAGCTTGTAATGGAGTGTGGTTTAGCGATATTGATATTTTCATAACCACTTTTATCCAATCAACAAAAAATCTTTAAAGCACTAGAGAGAAAGACCACGCCAAGAATAATAAACAATTTTCAATCTCTAAACTTGTCAATCGCTCTTTGCTAAATTCCCCACATATTTCAAAGCGTCTCAAAAAGTTTTTTTTTAATACAATATTCAAATTTAGCCATCATAAATAAAAATAAAGTATTAGTATACAAAACAACCTGGTAATTTCGTATAAACGGCTAATATCACACACAAGTAGTATTACATCTCTCACTCTGATGTTCCAATGGGGGTTCCCCGTATACGAAACCACAAAACGAATGATGTATCAGCCAATACGACTTTGATAAATATAAACATTCCCGCCATCTTGTCCGGTTCCCAGATACACAGTTTGATGAGCAGCCTTGCCAGTTGCTCCAAACCCCCCAGCTCACCCATGGCGTGGCTGGCGCGCTTGTACAGGCGCCGGTGTAACACGTAGTGAATTGAACTGAAGACTTAAATCGGCAGCTTGTAACGCTTACACGTGTCCCTTCACGCACGCAGTACTTTGAACGATAGCGCCTGCAATCGCCCGCACATCGGCCCCAGGCCGCCCAGCCCGCCCATTCTGCACAAACTGTGCCGGTACAAGCGACAGAGTCAGTGCTTTGACCTGGGCATGATGTTGAATTTAATATCTCCCCGTTGGTAGCAACGCAGAGTCTGGAGCGCAGTTTAACACCAGTATTATTGCAAGACGCGTTACAAGGGCCATATGAGCTCCAAATGTCCCAACTTGGACAGGGCAAGTCTCCACATGGTCTCATGTCAAATCTTGAACCTTGACAACGTCTCGGATCTACTGTTTGAGCAAGAGAACTCGCACAACCTCGCATTCTAATCTGCAAGGCGCCGCCGCATGACTGAGGGCAGGGGTGCCAGTTACCCCAAGAATTCCACGACTCTTGTGCTGCGATCGGACAAGCGTTCAGATTACAAGAATCATACTTGACATCAAGGCCAGCGCATAACACAGGCGGGACTGGTGACATCGAGGACGAGACGCAACTCCGCCGGGATAAGCGACGACCTTCCCCGCAGGTGGAGTCGCAAGAACTCCATCCGCTCCAATCAGACCAGCTGTGCAGATTCGGCGGCGTTATTGTCGGGAAAACAGGCGACTGCAACAAATAAAAACGACTAAGGTTATATTCTGGCAGATTTATGCATGTACAATATGCCTGGCGAGAGAAACTCTGGTCTTGGGTTTATAAACCAGGCCAGTATAAATATGATTTTTCGTTAAAATTAATTTTAAATTTAAATTTTCCAATGTTTTATTTTAAGCCCTTAATTTGAAATTTTCAAGCAATGTTTGCTAAGCAATTGGTCCAAGGACACAACTAAGTAGCTAGCGGCGGTTTTCGATCATACACATTATTGTCTACTATCTAATTCTAAGGTGATAGAAATATGATAATTACGTCGTACAGAAAAACAAATCCTTAACAATAAAATAAAACACTGATTTCAAACTTACCGTTTTGACGTGGTAACATGCATTTCTTGTACAGCAGCCCTTAACCGAATCTGTAAGATCCGGAAATCCTGGCGACGGTGAGAAATAGAAGGGACAGTAGATCGCCGACAGTGTGTCCATTGTCGAACTACCTGGATTGGTTTGTAAAGTAAGCAACTGCAGCGGCGTCGCGTTTAGCAAGTTTGGCGGCAAAGTGTTGCCCGTATGGGTCCCCGGGAGACCGATAGCGCCTGGTAATAAAGCGAATGGGTCCCGGCAGCATTGCAACCGCGGACAGGAGTAGAGTGTTCTTGAATTGCTGGTGGAATTCCCGTCCTGAAGGCAGGGCAATCGGTGGAAAAGTGTGGGGATGAATACAGTCTGTAAAACATAATACGCGAGTCAATGTCTTGGTTTTAAAAGTTTGATTCAACTGATTTTATTTGCAACACTAATTCACAAGGCGAAAAAGGAGCGAAATATATCATGAACCACTACAGAGTAGTTTTAAAACACGGCATCCTGCTGCACAGGGTGATATATATGTATAGGATCTTGCAGAGTTGTTCCAGCAACCGCCGACTTTGAACCTTACATCCTTCGCCCACAAAGCTATTTGAACAACATATCAGTTTATCACAATAATAACTTACATCAAAACATTTTGTTTCATTAGCAGAATTAGCCACCAGCTGCGGATAATGTTCGACTGAATAGAACTGCTTCATTAGTTTTAAGCTTGGGTAGGTACAGCGACCGGTGTTTATAGAGTAACAACAACCGATTAATCGGCATTCCAGTTTTGTGATACCTGTGAAATACATCCACTGATACGTTGATAGTTGTAATTGTACTGCTATCTGTTATGATACATTTATATCCTCGCGGATTGAAAGCCAGACTTTATGTTTTAGTATTGTAATACACCCTTTTATGACCACAGTCGATTTTCTGGAGTTTACAGTGTGTAGATGGTTTGGTCTGACAAAAACTTTGCTTTAAAAACAAATAAATGGTAATGGCCGGTAAGGCGGTAAAAACAAATACTAAAGATTACCAATCCAACCACACATAGGACTTCGTTGGAACGGACTGTCCATCATATTTGCCAGAGTGCAGACATCAGTTTCTTGTTTGTACGTGGTTTCCATAAGAACCTCAAACACTCTTACTACCGCCGATTGAAAGAATGGATTCCATGGTATTGCGAGTTGGGCCATTTCACTGTAAAGTTATAACTGTGGTTTTTTTTGTTTATAGATTTTTAGTAAGTTTTCGGGCCAGTTACGGACCAGGTTTCTTTTACTACGGCCGATTTTTTAATAAACAAAAACAACACATTTACTTATCTCACGATTTCAATCTACTGTAATTCGTAAAAAACGTCAATTTTTACCAAAAATGACCATGTTCATGGGATTAAGCAGTCAAATACGACAAATAAAAATCTTTGCTATTGCCTGCTTTGCAGTAAAATTTATACAAACACAGTGTCTTACATGTATTTCCTTGCACTAGGTCCGCTGTAGCAAACAGGAGACCCACCCATAAACCCATCACCGTAAAGAAACCGGTATATGTACAGATTGCCGTCAAAACAGCAGGTTGGATTACTTAAGCATATTAATGGCTCCACGTCAGCAATGGGATTGTTCGGTTGACATCGGGACCTATAATGGAAAATAATACAGTAATTGTAGTGGTAATTTTAAGTCGTTGGTAAAGCTGTAATCTGTCCACAGTTATCCACCATCTTTCCGCAGTCGGTCAACCGAAGCTGTTACAGTGTGCGGATTTTCCGGCATACCGAAAATTTGGACGACTCATAGGATATAACTGGATCAATGTAAAGTGGTTTGCTCAAGTGGATAGTAATATACACATATTTAGTTTCGGGAGCAGTTGCAGCGCAATTGAGAGAACGTTACATTTAAACATGTTAGAACGCTAATTACGCTAAATATTTAATTAGTCTAAAGGCGTGTTTTAACGCCTGTCGTTTGCCGCCTGTTTTTCCATTTTTTGAGAAGGTCTTGTTGGACGTTTTTATCATGGATACAAAAAAGGCGTTTGACGGGAAAAAAGAACAAAATAGGACAAAAGCAATATGTTTCGCATTTTTCCAAATGGTACCTATAACTAAATTTAATAGACTAACCTCTGACAAATCGGTATTTCAACTGGGCAGACTGGAAGTCCGGTATTAAACGGAGTCTGATCCGCACTGTTTACCAGAAGTCGATTTTCAGTTTCTACTTCGGCCTAGAAAGTAAGACTTTTACGGTCGTGTGGCCGAATGGTTAGCGCGACCGATATAGATGTATATATATATATATATATATATATATATATATATATATATATATATATATATATATAATGATTCCTATACAAAAACGCTCCTATCGACGAGTCCATTATAGATTTAAAACTTGGCACAGTAAAAATCCTTAGGACTTAATATGAAAATTCCTGGCCCCGGTCTATTTCGTGGAATAATTCTCTTTGATGAAAGAGAAAAAAATGTTTTTGCCTAAAAAAAGTATTAACAATAAAACGAAATAAAAATTTACAATTAATTAGATGTACTTAGCAGTATGTTATCTTCAAAAGTTGGCACAATTTTTTATTTAGTAGATTATATTTGAATAACGTGTAGTGCATCCAAATGTGGGGGCGAATTTTCCTTGACGTATTATCACTTTAAAGCCTGAGAAATATTTTAAAGGATATTATTCACACTATGTAGGCAGTGTCTTTGTGTTTTTGTGGTGTAATCATTTAAAAGTATTTATGGTGAAATTATTTTAAATGTGATTGCGGTGTAATATTTAAAAGTATGTGTGGTGAAATTATTTTAAATGTATTTTTGGTGTAATATTTACAAGTATTTGTGGTGAAATAATGTTAAATGTATTTGTGGTGTAATCATTTAAAAGTATTTGAAGTGAAATTATTTAAAATATATTTAAAATATTTAAACAGGTGGTATAATAGGTCTCGGTAAAAAAATAAGATTTTAAACCTATCCCATACAAGTAGGCTACATAATCGAATTGATGCTTATTCAGGCAAAAAAAGATTCTTACTTCCAAACCCAGTATCTCTGGATCTATTTGCCGAAATGACTGTAGGAATCTTGAATTGCTCTGATCGGTCGGTTTCTCCAATTTACGTAATGTGCTGAAAGCGTTTTCCAAATCCGCAATTGAAACTGGAAATAAAATAGAATTAGAACTTCAACTTGTGCTTTAAAGGACTCGAACTTGTTTATCTTGGTAGGTTAGTGACTGTTTTACAACAAAGCCCCTTCAGGGAAGTTGCTAACTTTCACGTTAGCATCATCTTTAAACCATATTACCATTTAGTATGTTACTGCATAGTTACAAATTCCTGCACTTACGTAGTTTAAAGCCCAGCGCAGGTGTTATGGTAATTTCATATTTCCGTACAAATTAATAATGTCCCATATCCAGTGATGTAAAGCATTGCGATGTGTATTTGTTTAAAATGATCAGCTTTGACAATTTTGTTAAAAATTTATCTAATAATTTATAGTGCCAAAATGCCGGTATATACCTTTTCCTGTATAGCAGTTTGGTTGCTTGTTTTTATTGTAGCAACAATTGCTGTATTGTAAGCACGTAGTGCGGTTTGTGACGTCATACCCGCCGCAGGAAACAGACCGCTGGGTGTCACTTACGTCACAGCTATTCAACGAATTTCCGAAAGTATCTGTCAATAAACATATTTGTCGGATTATTTTTAAACCGCGATTTTTCGAAAAAGCGTTGAAAATAAAGATTTTTCGAAAAAGCGTTGAAAATAAAAACTCCAAAAATGGTATTTTTCTCGGATAGGCAGAATCTAATCGTGAAATTACCGACAATATGTGAGTGATAGGACGTACCTGTCATTAGTAATGGCAGTAATCCGAACAGAACGGTTTTCAATTCGTACCACATGACACAACTACTAAAACAACCTTCTAAAATAAGTTGAGTAATATGATTTCGAAAACACAGTCACAGGAAATATTACAAATTCCAATAACAAAAATGCTAAAGCATTTATTGAACTATAGAAACTTTGTAAAGCTTTAAGCATTTCACATTTATAACATAGTACGGATACGATTAAATATAATAAACGACCAGTCAATTCCGTTTTGTTCAGTATATCTTGGCATAGATTTATCCAAAAATTAAACTATATATTTAAAACCTTGTAATAAAAGTGTCGAATAATTAGAAACAATAAGATAATTTTGTTTCGTTAAGATGTTTTAACACAATTGGCATTCAGAGTAACCTTATTCAAATAGAATAAACGTCGTTCGTATTGGTAATTAGGGCTGTATTGTTTCTAGTTTTTTACCTTTAAAATACATTCATATAAACGTTTTTACAGATGGCAGGATCCTCAAATTATTTTAAACTATAAACTTAATGTTTTATAGTGGGACATTTTAGAATGTAGCTAAACCTATTAATAAGTACTTAAAAGGCCTGGATACGAAAAGTAAAATTTTAACTTTATGATATTTGCTGAGACTATCCTACAACTCCATTCATTTTGCTGTAATTAATAATATAATTGAGTTACATTTTAAAACGTCTCAAGCTAAACATTACAATTACGGTCAGATAGATATAATAAAAAAATAATTTACATTAACTAGAGATATTACCTTCGTGAGTAATTTGCAGGCATTTGCTTTAAGTTGTTTTATACGAAATGGGCGTTGTTTAAACTCATTATTTTTCGGATTTTCTGTGTTTTTAATTCGAAAAACACCCCCAAACACTGAAGCAAGCGGGTTACCGCAATCTAAACAACCAAAACACTTCCAACACACGTCACCAATGCGATTATGAGAGAAAATACGTGCTTGTGACGTGTGAGCACTCAATAATGTGTATTGTAATATTACGGTTCGCGAAATCGGACAAGAGCGTTGTTTTTATGACGTAAACAGCGGAATCTTCAGTTCACCTCGTAAACTTGATGACGTATCTTATTACTACTATAGTTCTTTATCGCCAAGTGCCAAACAGGTAAAAATAAAATATGACAATAAATCGTGCCCACCGTCGGGTTACCGGAGCTATTGCAGTGTGTTGTGTGTGATTCACACGTTCATTCAATTTAGTAAACCCCATTAATCCGCTGGGTTCAGGCAATGTCTATGAAGTGCCTTTCCCAGGAAAACAATTGACTAGCTAGCGACTAGTTTCGAATGCTGCAATCACCAGACTAACCCGGAGGACTATTAACCCATATGTGTATAACTCGTTAAGTATTGGTCCCAATACAACCCATAGATAGCTTAAGGGAATTACTTTAGTCTGTTGACTTTTTTATATGAATTTTTGAACGGCACGTTTAAATGGATTCAGGTAACTACCATTAAGTTTCCTGCCCACGGACATAACCGCATAAAAATTTCAGTTTAAATTAGCAATCGCAGGAAGTGACTTGGGCTACCTCAAAAATTCCTTACTTTCTATTCTGACTAAAAATAGGCTATTTATGTGGTTAATTACAGCCAGTGGGCACCGGGCGCACGGAACGCCCCAGGGCCTACGAGCGCGGAACGACACCATCCGTCACGTGGTTTGGTGTCTTCCGCAGATTAGTGTGATGTCACAATTGCTGTTATCAGCAAATGCCGCAGATCTTTGAAATGTAGGTCATTTGGATTCTGTGCGGTTTTAACTGGGTACCTACAGCAATCAAGTCGAAAAACAACAATTTTATACTTTCTCAAACTCTTAGTACTCGTTTGTAATGATTCGTTCGCATTGAATTACCATAGCAACGCGACTGTGGGCATTAGGTGTATTATTTTTGACCTGAACAAGTTACTTTACTTTGCTCCAATCCAGTGGTATCTAATAAGTCGCCCAAATTAAGTCATGTTTAATTAGCCACACACTGTAATAAATCCAGCAACTCGACTGTTAGCATTTGGTTCATTACTACGTAACTGGAAAAAACACTTTACATTGCTCCAAGAGTGGTTTAGTGGTCTATTTTTGATCGCATCAAGTGAAAGTCATGCCAGACACTGTAATCGCTCCGAAAGCACAAATAAGATTTGAACTACTGTACACTTAAGCAAGTTGGTTAGTATGAAACCTGTCAAGTGGTCTGTGCTTGCGGAATCGTGTTCCATGCAATTTAAGCACATAATAAACGCTGCACGCCTACAATCTACCCGACAAAGATGCACTTAAAATTATATACTGTAACTAATATCTAATTAAATCGAAGGTTATATTAAAATAACACGATTTCTTCGTAAGCTTTTCTGCAAAACATGCTTTATATTTAAATTATGTGACGTCGTCTTCTTCTAAATATGATCAATGCCAATTAGCTCAATGCAGCTTGAGAAAATTTTATTGTTATCGTTGGGTTTAGTAGCTTAGTGGGTTGGTGCGTCAGTTTTTAACCGAATGGTGGTAGGTTCGAAATTGTTCGCTACTAGGTTGTGTTCCTATTGCCAAGAGACCTTGTAGATATACCCTAAATCCAGTACATTAATGGATTAAACTAAAACATTAACATCTTAATATTCTACAAAACACTGAAATAGCGTTGACGATTACCTATGTAATACCCGCCTCTTGTATTTTCCCATTCACAGAAATTAACCGAAAACCATACCCCATATGTACTTTGCCAGATGAAAGCGGCAAACGTCAGATTACCTTGCACTCATCGTCTGGGCTCACCGTCTGGTTCTAAGTTTGCTTGCGGCTTGCACAATCGATAATACGGTAACGATTTGCAGATAGCCAAAAGGTTGTTGGATCGAAACCAACAGCTTGTTTCGTAGATTGCGGTGAGGTATTTAGTGGACATCGGCTAGACCAGTGGTTTCCAAAGTGGGGCCCGCAGACCTTTTAGGGTGCGTAAAACATTATCGAGAGGTCCGCGAAGGAAATTTGGTATATTTTTGCTCTGTGTAGGCCTCTTATTCACTATACGATATATAGATTTTGTAATTGTGGTAGTTTTTTTAGTCTTCACGATACCAAACATTAAAAAAGTTGCAAGGGGTCCGTTGTGAATTTTTTTTTAATGTTTGGAAACCACTGGGCTAGACCAACGAGATTAATAGGTTAACCTCATAAAATACACTGCAATAGCTTGGGTAACGACATGGTGAACGCAAGGTAATCTGAGAATTATACGTGTGAAATCGGTCGTTACTGACGTGTTCGCAAAGTAATGTGACTTCTTTTCGTATAGTAATGCAGTGTGTTCAATAGTTACATTTTATCATTCTGTTTAATTGTACTGGTTCAAATCAACACCCTTTAAGTACTTTGACCAAACGCTATCAGGCAGAAAGTATTCAGAAAAAAATATCTAAAACTAGACCATTACTTATACGATAAAAATATGGGAAAGAATATAAAAATATTGGCGCAAAATAAAATGCAGATTTAAAAAAATTAATACTAGTACGAAAAGTAGTTTTCGAAACCATGATGGGCTCGTCACTTAATGTGTTTTTAAGTCGAAAATAGTATAATGTTCGATCGCGTTAACCAGTCAGGACACTCCGTTATTAAAAAAGCGCTTTAGTGACGTCTACCGGCAGTTTTAATTTGGAAGTCATTTCACACGAGGGCGCGAGGAGCAATTAATATACCGATATTTTTTTGTGTGGGCAAATGGTTTAAACACAGATAATATATAAAAATGAAAACCTACCTACATGCTTTCTGAAATACATAGGCAGTATTAGTGAGAATATATGTGTTTATCCCCGAGATAACACGGGAGAGCAAATCTGCAATCGTCAGATCACTTCATTATTTACTGACCAGAGCTATTGCAGTGCGTGTAATATAGGATAATTATGTTTATCCCTGTGAGTGGGAAAACCAAAGGGGCTAAGACACGGGCAATCGTCAGATGACCTCGCGCCCACCGTCGGGTTACCGGAGCTATTGTAGTATTTTGTATATGATACACACGTTCGTTTAATTTAGTAGAACCCCTTAATCCGATGGGTTCAAGCAATGTCCGTTAAGTGCCATATTCAAGGACAAAACCGACTAACTAGCATTCAGTGTCGAACTAAACTGAAATTTTTATGCGGTTAAATCCCTGGGAAGAAAACTTAATGGTGGTTATACCTAAATCCATTTCAAACGTGCCGTTAAAAAAAATATATATAAAAGTCGACCGACTAAAGTAATTCCCTTCAGCTATCTGTTATGTCGGTACGACAGGTCTAGTGATTTAGTGCGTCGCCTATTAGTCGAAGGGTTGCAGGTACGAAACTGGTCACTAGCTATAGTCGGTTGTGTCTTTGGGCAAGGCACATAACGGACATTGCCTGAACCCTGTGGAATAATAAATTCTACCAAATTGAAGGAACGTCTGAACCACACACAACACACTGTAATAGCCCCGGTAACCCCACGGTGGGCGCGAGGTAATCTGACGATCGCCCGGCTGTTAACGCCCATTCCGTTTTCCATCAATGAACATCAATATCATAAAATATTCTACGCTTGTATTATTTATCCTTGCAATTATAATGTTAATTTATTTCAATTTTACAGGGAATACTGAGAAAGACTTTTTCAAACTTATATGACTCATCACATTAAATCGGTATGTTTTATTCGTATGTAATAGAAAGTCAAAGAATGAAATTCTGTAGTATTGTTAATGGAATTCTACATCACTCGAGACATATATATGTATATGCATGTACAAACAACATATATGTTACACATCCTATGCATTACCTTTCCGTAGAATTTGCAATTTCTTTATGAATACAATAATATACCATCATTGTTGTAAACCGGGAAAGGTACAAGCGCTGTTTATTTAGTATGCAAAACATTCACCTGAAGTAGTCCGTCTATGGACGTGTAATTAGAAGTTGAATATGCAATAACAAGTTTTAGGCCTCAGGGATATACAATGGCCGAAGCTACTAAACGATTTCGTATTTGTAATTTCTCTTTATTACATTATTACGTCACAGAGAAGTGATAACGCCGTGCAACCGCGAAAAGCTCGAAGCAAGGAACAATCTACCGCCTCCTTTTAAAATAAAGAAACAAAAGGAGAGATTTAGCTACGCGTTATTTCTCCTTGCGCCTGTTTTGGTTTGTGCTTGCTGCAGTTTTATTCAGAGACACAACAGAGCAGTTACTGATTGAGTGCTTTACATTACCATTTAAATGGCCCCAATTGATAAGACGCGGGATAGGAAATTGTTTAGAGAAACCAAGTCTTTAGGTGAGTTATACTTAAAATTTCGCGACTTTCACTATGATGCGTATTAAGAATAAAGTTAAAGTAATATATGCTAGTCCAGCATAATGCATGGATATGTAGGATATACTTGAAAGGCAAAAGAGTGCAATGTGCATGTTTATATGTTCAGGGATTCAACTGTTTGATAATGTAAGTAAGTTAAGTTCAGGCATATGTAGATATTAGAATTACAGGTTGGTCTCCATGCTTTATTGCTTACACGACAATCTTTCATCTATTGCGTTTTGTTTTGCAAGATAGTTTGCACAATCTCTTTTTATCAACAAAATTCAATTCAACTGTGTTCACTTTCAACAACGGATTTGTGAAACATCTTGTTTGACAATATCTTGTTTTTAATTAGTGGTTGAACATTACAATCTTTCAGAGTTGAAATTAATTAAAATTCAACTAGAGTTGATCAAATGAAATATAGTTGTTGTTGGTCAAATGAAATTCAATTGTTGAACAAAGTGTAATATAATGAAATTAATCAATTTAAAATAGGATTGAAATTAATCTAGTTGAAATAGTGAATTTAAAATTAACACGCTGGTAAAACTGCTTTTCCAGAGAATCCTCCAAATAGCTCTCTATATATATTGTTTGTAAACATTGCGACAACATCTCCGTAGTATAAACGTATTAAGCGCGTCACATAAACAAAATTACATGCTCGAATACGATTTGTTTATTATTATTACGCATGGAGTTGTTATGTTTTGTTGGCCAAAAGCAATTGATATCATCATACGTATTTTTGCAATTATTGCATTTTTACATAGTCATAACGTATTGTAGAGTGTTGTCGTAGGAATATTACATTAAAACATTCTGTACGGTGTTCAACTAGATCAGACTAGTTAAGCATAGTCAGCACTTGCGTGAAATTTAAATTAGTTATGTTACTCGTGTATCGTTTAGAAGCCGAACTATATAAAAAATTGTCACCTGAAAATCCACGACTGATTTACCTCCTTAAATGTCAATTGCCTTTAAAACAATGACGAAATGGCACTTAACAGCAGAAAAGATAAATCAATTTTAACTTGACAACCAGTTAGCTCATATAGTATATCGTCAAACTGTCAACCGAAAAGTTAATGCCAAAAAATAAGCTAGTCGGTTCTGTCTCAAACTACTTTACGGACTTGTAATTTAATGAGTTAAACACAGCTAAAGCAATTTCTTAATCAGATACACCACACTCCAAAAGCTCTGTGACCTGATGGCACACTCTGGATAATCGGGCTTTGCTAATCAGCGGGACAGCGGGGCGGGCTAACACACTATTGACTATATCATGAGCAGGATAGGTTATTCCGTCATTAACTTGAGCGGGACGGCGTAAGGGTATATTATGATATAACCCGTCCCACTTTTCCGTCCCGCTCCTTGACGAAAAAAATCTTCGCTCCCTTTCACTGTACCTCAGAATAGTGTGTTGTCAAGACTTATTGTTCCGCAAAAGAGTGTGTTGTCCTGTTCCCGCTGTTCCCCCGCAGAGTAAACCTGATAATCTTAATTAGATAACCATAGTTTTACTGTGCAACAAATACGCGTCAAACTACTGCCAACACGAGTCGACGATACAATCACCCATATTATAAGCACTGGTATTTTTCAACACTAATAAATTCGTAGCCTAACTCTATCCCATTCTCTTTGCAGCCACACGCAGAGAAGAAGTGATGGCTATACGAGAGAAGTTTCCCACGAAAATACCGGTATGCTTCTTTTACGATATAAGTTTAAGTGGGGTGGGAGTGGTGCAGCTTAAACACTTACATAAATGATTTAAACTGAAACGAAACGTGGACGCATGGTTAACGCGACCGATTCATATACAAAATGGTTATAGTGACTGGATCATTATGGGTTCGAAACTTAGCCCTATTAAAAAGAAATAAACTTCTAAATATAATTACAACAGCTAGCGTTTACCGGACCGTGCAGACAATGTTATCTGTAATATCACCTTCTTCACAAACCCACTATTTTTCTGTCGAGAATAAACCTAAACTTACTATATTCCCACCGTATCACACTTTAGCAACCGCAGTGCGTATTTGCAGTACGGTTCCAATTATACGCCGCATTTCGCCATCCATCTAACTACCCCAGAAATTTACAAGGGTTTTATCCCACCATTATTATAGTTTGTGACTGCACAGCAATCAATTATGGAAACACTGAACTAGGAAAATCTCTTACAGTGCACTATATATATGGTTAAGACAGTTTTGCGCTTTATTTTGATAATTCACCAAATCCAATGCTAAGGTCACGATCGTGTAGCTAGCCAGAGATGTGATCCCAGCATCTCACGGTTTAAATCCACTGCTCTATCTAATCCGGATATTTTTTACAATGAAATAATGGGTAGTGTTTGTATATGGGCTGTTCGTGGAGCAACTAAATTACTGTGTTTATATAGCACAAGGCAGTATTACATGAGGAATATTCTGCACTTTCTAAAGAGTTTTGTTGTTTCTCATTTACAAAGAAAGAAACAAAGGTATTCTCTAACGTTCTGCATTTTCACCAGATAATCGTCGAGCGCTACAAAAAGGAACGCTACCTTCCCTTTTTAGATAAAACCAAGTATTTAGTACCACAGGAAATGACGATGAGCCAATTCGCGACCATAATAAGGTATTTTTAACTAATTGGGGCACAGCTATTGTTTCTATTTATACAAATATGAAATTATTCGGAAGGTTCTATAAAATAAGCTGACTGTCGTTTTTACCCGAGAGATAAGAAAAATTGTTGGTTAAAATAGTAGTTTTATTCGATATTATAGCAATCTCCACTTTAAAACATATGTACATTACTTGGTAATATATGTGTAACCCAAATAATCCAGTGGGTTAGCCCTGCTCAAAAGACAACCATGACAGCAATGAAGATGATGGGACTAGTTAGTTGCCAAATAGCTATATAGGGTAGCCACCGTCTGGTAGACTGATGTAGCTGTGGGTAGCATGATCGCGTTCAAGTTGGGAGTTAGCAAGACCCAAACGGCATTGAAATATTTGTAATCGTCAAAGTCAAGTTCAGGTTGCAACCAGCCTAATACAGACATTGCTGTTCTACATATACCTTGCTATTTTAATTGAGACATTATTGGTATGCTTTAGTTTTTGTTTAATTTAAAGCCTGAACCCAGGGAAATGGTGGGTTCTACAAAATTAAAGGAACGTCTAAATCATACAAACAAACTTCAATAGCTCCGGTAACACGACGGTACGAGGTAATCTGACGATTGCCCTCCCGCTGGGGTTTCCCATTCACGGGGATAAACATGAATATCATATCCTATCCTATTCTCTTCCAAGCAAGAATACAAACGTATCATTTCTACAGGAACCGAATGTCTGTTGGATCATCCCAAGCAGTTTACCTCACAGTCGATAAACGTCATATGCCAGGCATGGCTCTTACAATGGCCGAAATATACAACGACAATTTGGACGAAGACGGATTTCTTTATATGACCTACGCGTCGCAAGAAATGTTTGGTTGATGACGTTTTTCGTTCAGCAACGTATCGAACAGTTTTGCTGTGATATGTAAAAACGAGTGTAAATCGAGCTGTTTCATCCATTTACGCGTGTAAGACAGTCGTATTTTAAAGCCCGGTATTTGAAAGCCCATAAAAAACATGATTAGTGACTTGATTAATGTAAAAATGGCCTTCTTATTCAACCCACCAACATCATTCTTGCACACTTAAAACTTTAATTGGTGACCCGACTAATTTATTGGTGAGTTTCTATATAAATTTTCAGGAAACTTCCTTAGCATTTTCGTCCTAAATTCATTTTGTTAATAATTTAAGCATTGACTGTTAATAAAAAGAAACCCGCATTATGTTAATTTTTAAAAACACTCCACTGCGTTCTTAATTAAATTTTGGCTACATTAGTGCACTTGTTTTATGTAGTACTGGATTAAAATTTGATAATCGTTCTTGCATAAACATGTAATTGCATGTGAATAGCAAGTATGTATGCCTTGCGTATATTTTGTCTATACAATTTACTGTGAGAGGTTTCGTTTTCTATTATTTTGGTACGAACTGTTGAGGAAAATAAAAGTTGAAACATACATTCATACAAGTGAAAAGTGTTGTGTATTGAACACCTATTTCAGACTTAGGCGCCTGTTTTCAGCATTTCACCCACCGAAATCATTTATACCACGAGAATTTTTAATCACTGTTAATCTATATGGAAAGAAAATCGCAGAGGTTTTTATGTCGTTGTCAAATCGGCAATCAACAGGTCATTTTGTTTCCACCGTTGGGTTACCTCGCCGATTAGGCCAAGAGTAAACCACAATTTTTGGTTTAGGCTCGAGTGTTTAGCCAAGCTTGACTACAGATGGAATAGTCAGTGGCTGGCTTCAATCAAACAAACTTTAGGAAGGCTGCAGACTGCTGACGCTCCTATCAATTAAACTAACTGGGAAAATCTTAATTAACCTCATTTCGATTAAAAACTTTTAGTCAATATGACATCACGTGGTTTTATTACCCTGATAAAAATCATGTTTATATGTCCAGTCGAATAGAATTAGGATATATTCATGTTTATCCCCGTGAATGGGAAAACCCCAGGGGTTATCACACGGGCAATCGTCAGATCACCTCGCGCCCATCGTCGGGTTACCGGAGCTATTGCAGTGTGTTGTATGTGATAGACACGTTCCTTCAATTTGGTAGAACCCATTAATCCGCTGGGTTCAGGCAATGTCCGTAAAGTGCCTTGCCCAAGGACACAACCGACTAGCTAGCGACCAGTTTCGCACCTGCAACCTTTCGATTGAAAGGCGACGCACTTAACCGCTAGACCATCGGGCCGAACTTAAATTGGGTATTCGCCCCAGCGAACATTGTTTAAAGTTCTAAACCCTATGAAATATTTGGTTCAACATTATATGAAGGAACGTTTCAATCATGCCTATAACAAACTGCAATGTGGTAACCGGTGAGAGCAAGGTAATATGACCCGTATAACAACGCCCCCTTATTCTTTCACAAGTTAATTGTCAGTGTTATACCTCTCCCACGTTTCCTTTTCAACGGAATCAAACAAGAATGTCTTCTCCTATATGTAATATATAATTTTAAAACAAAAAAAGTTTCCGTCCTAACTAAAATTTCCGTGTTTTCTACATTTTTCTTATTAAGTAAGAGTTTTGGTATTCCACATATTTCGGTGTTCACTGCATTTCCTTATTTCATAATTTACGTATTTCCTTCCTCCATTGCTACAATGTAAATTTACATTATTTCCGTATTTTAATGACAATTTTCCGTAATTTCATTTTCCGTATGTTAACTCATAGAAATTCGGGATAGCGTTGGTTTTGTTTGGCAGACATAATACTGCAAAAATGTGTGCTTACCAGTGCAAAATAGGACCGTCGATTTTAAATAGCGATCTTGCACGTCTGGGTGATGAGTGCAAACGTATGTTGGATTGTGGGGCGGATTATCTACACCTTGACGTGATGGACGGACATTTCGTACCCAATATCACCTTCGGACATCCAGTGGTGCAATGTATTAGGTGATTTTCTTCCCTTTTTAAATCGTATGGTTTCGTTGGGATCAGATACTGATATGTGTACATGTTTATCTACCAATCAGATTAAATGTATGGTGTTATCACATGACACATGGGCTAGCAATGCTGCATCAAATTAAAGGATGGAAAGAGGATAACTGCTTACCAAACTTAACTAATTCTAACCCTGTCCAAACACTAGTCCTAACTGGAAATCGAACTAACCCCAGCACTAAAACTGCCGGGGGTGCCTCTAAATACTACAGGACCGCTTGAAGCGCTTGGATCACTTAGATTGCTATGGAAAGTAATTCTAACCCTATCCCAAACAGTAATCTCAACCCCAGAACTAACTTTAACCTCAACCCTAACATTATTATCATGGGTTTTGTAATTACGAAGTATAGTAAGCGGTTCAAGCGATTTAAGCTCTCCAAGCGGTCCTGTACTATTTAGAGGCACCCCG
>CH000659.1:197661-207672 GCA_000149265.1 Ciona savignyi | reverse complement strand
CGTTTTTCCGCTAACCGGATACAAACATCCTTTACCATCCTAACCTCTTCTTGAAAATTGCAGAAAAAGCATAGGGGATTCCCCTGTATGTGAAGTACACATGATGGTTTCAAAGCCAGAGCAGTGGGTGAAAGCGATGGCGGAATCGGGCGCGAATATCTACACCTTTCATTTGGAAGCCGCTGAAAACGCAGAGCAACTGATCAAAGACGTAGGTGATTTGAAATCTTTGGATATAAAAATTTATGTTGGCTTTTTGCAATCAAATTATACTAGAATTTTATGCATTATGGTGTTATTGATAATGGAATTAAATAACATCTCAAATGCTTTAATATGAAAAGAACAATTTTTACTTTAACTGCTATATGTCCGACCGGTCTGATGGTTAAGTACGACGCCTTTTAACCGAAAGGTTGCAGGTGCGAAACTAGTCGCTAACTAGTCGGTTGTGTCCTTGGGCAAGGCACTTAACGGACATTGCCTGAACCCAGCAGATTAGTGGGTTCTACCAAATTGAAGGAACATGTTTATTATACGCAACACACCACAATAGCTTGGATAAGTCGATGGTGGCCGCGAGGTAATGATGATTGCCTGTGTGTTAACCTCCTTGGTTTTCCCATTAACGGGGATAAATATCCTATCCTATAAAACCTAATGTCCAGTTGCTAAAATGAGAAAAAGAAGAAAGCTCATTTTTTTATGTTTCAACCAAAAATTGGTACTTTTAAAATTCAGATTTTAGCTAAATTTACTTTTATTTCCACTTATAATCACATTTTTAAGATTCAAAATTCAAATTTTTTGGTGTAAAGTGTATATATATATATTTTACCTCAATTTTTTTAAATTTTTTATCAAAATTAGATTTTTTCATTGGAAATTTTTTTCACTTAAAATTCAGATCCGAATGGAAGGAATGAAGGCGGGGTGCGCGATCAAACCTGCCACCCCTGTGTCGAAGTTGTTGGATCTTCTTTACACGCAGATGGCTGATGTTGCGCTGGTGATGACAGTGGAACCAGGGTTCGGCGGTCAATCTTTCATGCGTCCCATGATGGAGAAGGTACTGGGTTTATGTCTGCTTAGCTTGGTGGGTTGGTGCGGCGACTTTTTAACAAAGGGTTGAAAGTTCGTACCTGGTCGCTAGCTAGTTGGTTGGGTTTCTTGGCCAAGGCAATTAGCAGATCTGAGTTTTTTAAGATGGGTTCTATTAAACAATCTTAGAGGAATGTTTTAGTCATACACAACACTTTGAAATAGCTCTGGTACCTCGCGGAATTGTCTGGATGGTTTGGGTTACTTGCTGTAAAGCTTGGTGATTTCAGAGCTATTTTACAGTGTGTGGATAGTTGGTTCATTTATATTTCCCGTGGCTGGGAATCCGGCTTTATCCATTGGTATTTAAAGACACCTGCGTAGAGTACCTGGAGTTATTACCGTAACTTACGGTCCGTAAGTGGTTCGTTCATATTCTCCTGGATTGGAAGACCGGTATTATATACAGGTATCATCATAAGTTACCTTGATGAATATTCAGTGTATAGATGGGTGTTTAAGTTATATTGTTATCTCATGCAGCATAAGTCATGCCCGCAGTCAAATTGCTAAAGCTTTTTCAATGTACCAATTGGTTGTTTAGTTTATACTGTGATAAATGGCTAGGCTAAGCTAAATATATTGCAATACACACCACTTAATCTGTTAGAACAGTGTTCTGCAACCAGTGTGCCGCAAGAAGACGCTAGGTGTGCTGCGGGATAATATTATTTTTTAAACACAGTTTACCAAATTAAAAGGGTTTTAGTTTTTACAAATTTGAATATTATGGTAATCAGACACTTCGTTAATATAATATTACATACTCTATACATAAAGTGTCTATAATAATATCTAATGTATATAACTTATCAGGAGACCTTCCATTGTGCAATTTTGACTGCAATGTGCCATCAAATTTAGTAATTTTCTAAATGTGTCACTCATTCAAAAGGTTGCGGAGCACTGTTATAAAGTGATGCCAACAAATTGATTTTACTCGAATATAAATCTTCTCAGGTACGGGAATTAAGGAAAGTTCACCCAACCTTGGATATCGGGGTCGATGGGGGTGTAGGGCCGAACTGCATCCACCATTGCGCCGAAGCTGGTAATTATTTTCTACCTAGTTTCTGTTTAATCATATTTGGTCTACACTGTCTGGCAAAAACCAATTCCTCCTTTACCATTCTTTATTGTGTAGCGTTTTATTCATAACAAGACACAACCAAATAATGTAGAAACCAGACAATTAAATAATCAACCAAATTTTAGAAAAAAAATGGGGGGTGAATATTAAAAAATCGGCAAATGTCCAAAATATCTTAAGAATTTAAATAACCGACAGTTTTATTTGGGTATAAAATATACAATATTGTGCGTATTAACATTAGACTTTTTGTCCCTAATTCTCTTGAAATCGGACCACATGTAAGTTAGAGTCAACTTTATTGCACACTTTTAATAAACATATATTTTTTAACCCATTTTGTGTACATATTATTTTACATTAATTAATGACTTTACTGCTGTGACATATTCCATATAATTTTATGTTTAACAAGAAAAAACTTTTTCTTTTAAAAATAGTGTAAACCATCTGCAAATAGGTTATTGGATTACACCACACCACAATTGCTTTGGCCACCAAGGGGGTGTAATCTGTCGATTGCGAGTGTGATAACACCTCTTGCGTTTTCTCTAAGTAAATAGAGATAAAAATTTGTCCAACTGTTTAGTCTGACGGTTCGGTGCAAAGCCTTTCAACCGAAAAGTTGAAAATTGCAGGTTCTGAACTGGTCGATAGCTAGTCGGTTGTGTCCTAGGGAAAGGCACTTAACAGAAATTGCCTAAACCCAGTGGATTAATAGATTGTACCAAATTAAAGGCACGAGTAAATCATATACAACACACTGCAATAGCTCTGGTAACCCGACGGTGGGCGTGAGGTGATCTGACGAATGCTCGTATGTTAACCCCCTTGGTATTCCCATTCATGGGGATAAACATAAATATCCAATTCTATCATTTTTGTTCATAACAAAAAGGAATCATTATCTCCAGGGGCGAACATGATCGTGTCGGGTTCAGCTATAATGAGAAGCAACGATCCACGCAAAGTGATCACAGATTTAAGGAATGTCGTCCAAGAAGTAATACAACAAACCACTTTGGAGCGGTGACCAGAATTTCAATGCGTTTCACGCGCTCCTTGATAAAGGATATATCTTCAAGACTAAAGACCCAACATTTAATAGACTAATTCTAAAAAGTCCTGCTAGAAAAAGTGGCTCAATTTTTAAAGCGTAAATTGTCAAATTCTTAAAATGGTATAAAGTCCACTGTAGTTATACAAAGAAAACAATCCCAATATGCTAAAACATACTATAGTGAGCTTTTTTCTGATTAAAAACAATTTTATTAAAATAGTACAGAACAATAGGCCAGTACAAATTTTTGTATTGCTAAAATGTGATTTTATTGATGAACTAAAACATTTCCCTAGTACAGTTACATGATGTTTGTTTACATGATGTTTGTTGTGAGTTAAAAGTTTGTCCATAACAGTTCAAGACTTATTTTTCGTGATTTTCCTATAATACCCGATTACTGGTAAATTTTTAAGAACATTCATAAATCACAACCTGTGTTTTCTCGCACCTCATTACTTCCTTAACAGTGCGGAATTTCTGATTCAATTTTAAAATAAAAACTTCAACTCGGTCGTACCGTAGCTTTGACCCCAAAATTATCTTGCTCCCTCCACCATGGAAATAACATAAAGTGTCCAACAAAGCCGGAAACAAATCTTCGGAATAAATAATATCAGCACCGAGCACAAAATCATATGTGGGGTCGAATTTCGCTAACTTTTCACCCCATTTTAATTCTGAAACCTTTACAGTCCCATTTTTTGACCCGGTTTTAATTAAATTCATGTTCAGTTCAATGTTTTCTTCTAAAATTGGTAGAAATTTGTCCAAATCCGTTAAAGTTACATGGGCTCCCATGTAAGCTGCAACCATTCCCACCAAACCAGTCCCAGAACCCAGTTCTAGAACCTTCTTTCCATGGAAATCATATTTCTCAACCATAAAGTTGGCAAGCACATCTGCCTGAAATAAAAAAAAGTGCTAAAACATGTGATTGAGCATTGGATTAAGTAACTGGATAGGATATTCATGTTTATCCTTGTGAATGGGAAAACACGGGTATCATCAGATTACCTCATGCCCATTGTCAAGTTAACAGATCTATTACAGTGTGTTGTAGAACCCATTATTTAACTGGTATTAAAACACAACTTTTGTCTAAAGTCTCTATTTGATTATGATAATGCAGTGTGTGGGTTGTTGGTTCATTTTTATTTTCAAGTTCACTCTGCAATCTAGTAAAAAGGGTAATAAGGAAAAAAACTGCACAATTAATTGAAGATAGTAGTTGGGGTGGATTTAAGAGTTTCCATTTTCAGTGAGCAGTTCACTTTATAAGTATCGCCCTGTAAAGTCCGGCTGGTTGGTCTGGCGGTTAATTGCGTCGTCGCCTTTCAATCGAAAGGTTGCAGGTGCGAAACTGGTCGCTAGCTAGTTAATTGTGTCCTTGGGCAAGGCACTTTATGGACATTGCCTGAACCCAGTGGATTAATGGGTTCTACCAAATTGAAGGAACGTGTCTATCATATACAACACACTGCAATAGCTCCGGTAACCCAACAGTGGGCATGAGGTGATCTGCTGATTGCCTGTTAATGTTGATATTTAGACGAATCATACAAACTACTTACAGCTTCCCATACTACGCCGGCGATTCCGTTTTTCTGCCAGGTTTGTGCTATTTTAAACCGTATCCCTAATTTTGAAATGTTCACTGACTTTGAGTGTTCATAAAATTTCGATAACACACCGTCCGTGTTATACGGAACGACAGCGTAATTATTTTCCGGAAAAACTTCTTGCTCACTATTCTTATTGAAAAGTGCCATTGTCAAAGAAATTGTCCAGAAAAATATTAAACATTTTCTAGTCATGTATTTAAGATGCAAAAATACTGTACGTAAGCAGTAAATATGCAGTAAAATAAAGTTGTGGCGAACAAACTACGGTATTTCCATATTAAATGTAAACTGAACTTTTGTACCCTTGAATGATCATTTTATTTAATCTTAGATTTTCATAAAAATATTTTAAAATTAATACATTAACAACCTCAAAAGCTTTAGTTTAATTAATCCTACTTCACCACTCACAAACGTTAATTAAAGGGTGGTATGCAGAAACATAGCAAAGTGAATATTCTTCGATTAAAAGTTGAATGACAATAAGAAGTTTTGTTGTTTTTAAGAAATATTACTAATGAGTTTTATATCGAACTTTATATTTACTTGGCGTTTATTGAATAAAAAAGTCACCACTTTCATATAAATTTAATACGATTGGGTACGATCTGTAAGTTTGAGTTAGCGGTTTAACATTTTACCGAACTCTAGGTAAAGACAAAAAAGTTACTTCCAGTTTAGGGAAAGCACGGAATATAAACAATAACATAAATCAAAAGTATAACATTTACAAATTCTTTAACATCGATTCACAAACATTATAAAGAACTCTATCACATACGACTTAATAATATCAAAAAAATCAAAATCGATTTATTTCAGCATTCAATTCACATCATTATTACAGTTCGCCGGTTGCTGGTAATGTATTGGTTGCATGGCCAGTTACTGGCGGTCTGGTGCTTTGCATTACTAACTCTGGAAAGCATGGCGACAATAGAGCTCTCCAGAAAGATTTGATCAGACGAATTGTCTCTTTTCGCATTTTACTGCAGGTAATAAATATTGTTAACTCAACGTGTAGCGGGTTGTATAATCAGCCGAAAGGTGCGAATGGTGGCTGAATCGAAACAAGCGGATAGCTTGTTGGGTCACATAGCAAGGTTGGTGGATTTTGCCTTGACTCAATAAATTAACGGGTTGAACAAAAACTGGACAGAGGTAGCTATCGTAGAAAACTTGACATGATATTCATGGCTATGTAGTGGACATTCGCGGTTTATATAATATTTTTTGCACATTGTATTAAGTTATATTAAAAGTGTTGTAATGGGCGCTTAATGCGCGCACAGCTGTTCACTTGCCAATCATTTCCTATGAAACAGACTATAATCCAAAAAAACACTTCCTTTATAATTCTTCCCACACATTGCGCCATACAAGCGCCTGTGTAAAAACTTATTGTATCAGATTATTATCAGAAACGCGTTCTGAAATGTAGACAAGCACTGCCTGCTTGAAGATGATATCTTCAAGCATGTATAATGAACCAGTTTAACTGTACGAATTGTATTGTATCAGATTGCAATATATCAATAAAGAAGTTTTTTATGGAGTCCGGATTGCCATCTATTTTAGCCATGGCTGAGGTATGTTAGTTGGGGCAACCTCATGCCAGAATTAGTGCAAGCACAAGGCGCAAACCCCAAGCCTGAACTAATAAAAAAGGAAGACCCCCACAGCTATCATAGGGAATGGGAAAACCAGGTGGTTTACACACGTGCCATCGTCTGATCACCTCGCGCCCACCGTCGGGTTACCGGGAGCTATTGCAGTGTATTAAATATGATTGAGACATTCATTCAATTTAGTTGCACTCATTAGTTTGCTGGGCTTAGAAAATGTCCATTAAGTGCCTTGCTCAAGGACACAACCGACTAGCAAGTGACCAATTTCGAACCATATACCTTTAGCGACCTCATGTGTTTACATAAGATTTATGATCGCCGCAGCCGACATTTGCACTGACATTGCGTCATCACTGAACTATTATTACCGCAGCTGTCGAATACTTTGGCTATATAAGTTTATTTTACTTTGGCTTATAAAAAGAGAGCTCCTAACGCATAAAGAAACATCTTGTATGTGACTATACTGAGAATTTTATCTGGAATCTATATCGTTGAAACATCTAACGATTTAACTCGTAACGTAAGTTAATCGCCTCAATTGCTCGATACAATTGATGTAATAAAACTACTGAAGCTTTAATCGACAAGCCACAGAAGACAGTAGTCAAGTCAAAGACGTTTACGCAGAAGTCCTCAATTAATTAGCGCACCTCTGAGAGTCGAGATAGCGCGTAGGAAATCGCAGATTGCATCAGGTGTTGTAACCGGCTTACCTGTTGCCTACAAGAAATAATCTACTACAACTACAATGGGCAAGCAGCTGCAACGGCTCCCTACATACCTTTCAGTTGAAAGGTCAGATTAATTGGTGGGAAATTGACATAACTAACTAAAATAATGTCCCCTTTCTAATGTAATATAGAAGCGGAAAAGTAAACTTAACCTCGACGACAGATTGTAGAAGACCGGGTTAAGGCATTCGCTTATCCGGAGGGTGATGTATTCAATCATTCCGAACCACCAATCAAAAGCCTTGGCATAATTCGTTGAATGGTTTACGGAGGTAGTATAGAACTGATATGCTGTAAAATAAAGGAAATATAATTAAACACGTGTGTCAAGTTATTAGTTAAATTATTTTCACTTATCAGGATTGTTAAATTAATTCATTTGATTAATACACCCTCCGGTCATCTATGTCTTGTTTCGCATTTTTATAGAAGATTTTTGTTACATTTTTACGATGGAAACAAATAAATAAACTTGTCGCCGGGATGGATTAACTGCATGTTATGACACGAGGAAATTGTTACTTTTAAACGTACCTGAACTAATAAGCCGGATTACTTAACCCATTAAAGCAGTGTACAGACAGCCCAATGGTAGTGCAATCAAAACCAGCCGCTGGCTAGACGGTTGTGTCTTTGAGTAACGTAGAGTATAGGCACGAGATAACCTGACGATTTCTTATATGAAACGGCCCTAGCTTTTTCTTACATATATAAAGCATTAATACATCATCCTAAGTATTGTATTCAGTTTAATATTATTTTTCGTTTTCTCTTTTTGCAACAGTTGAGTGCCTTTTACATCGCGCGTTAGAGGTTAAGACCAAATATCGATCACAAAACCTATCTGGTCGTAATCGTCGACTATAACTACTAGACCAGTGGTACACAACCAATTAAGCAATGTGTTTGTTACGTTGATAAATTGTTTTAAGGAATTTCTAGTTTAGAATTTTGCGAGTAGTATCATAGTTTTTCTTCATTATTTTTTGTTGCGTTGTTTCGACATATTTTAGCGTTATTTCCCGCAATTTGCTGTTGTAAAAGAATTGTTTAACACCAGGCTAAATGGTTAAAGAAATAACATTTAAAACTTAAACATTAGATTAACGCAGCGGATTATCGTAAAAAGTGTGGTTGCATATTCTACTAACCAGTGTGAGGTAAATATCCCATTAAATAAGATCCTACAACGAGCACAAGCTGCAAAATAATTTGATTTTCTTTTCTTCTTCTTTTAGATTCGACGGTATCTTTAATTATTCCTGGAGATCTGGATGCTGTGGGATAGGATATTCATGTTTATTCCAGTGAATGGGAAAACCAAGGGGGTTAACACACAGGCAATCATCAAATCCCCTCTCGTCCTTGAGTAAACCACTTAACGGATATCGACTTGATCCAGTATATTTAAAAAGATCGTTAAAAAATGACACGATGTATCATAATTTCCAATTTAAAGGTAAGATGGAAATTCCCACAAGAGATATGATCGAAGGGTTCAATTTTTACCATAGTCTATTTTATCAAAATTTATTACCATAGCTTATTTCATTTCTTGTACGATCTCATAAAACCCATTACATCGATTTATCATCGGTTCAGTGACTTGCCATCAAGATAAAGCAATCTTTATTCAGCGACTTACTGATTATATCCTGTCGTTTTTGACGTTTTCTGAATAGCACAACGCCGATACCGATAGATAGAAAGATCACCATAACCATAGGTGCATAGAAGAGAATGCTGTACGCTATGACGGTGTATTGCTTGAATGCGCTCAGCCTGGGTGCATGAAGGGGGTCTTGTTAGTCTTAAGCTAGGACAAGATGGTTATGTTGTGATCCCGACTTTGGGGATGGAACATCATAAAATCAAAAAGTTAACTCGTTCGCATTGCGGTATTAAATACATACATTTTTTTTTATTTTTAAGCATAATTATTCTATCCTCTACCCCCATAGTATTTTCCATTAATGTTTCCCACCCAAAACCGACCGGTTAGTCAGTCCGGTGGTTTAGTGCGACGCCTTTCAACCGAAAGATTGCAGTTCCAAACTGGTCGCTAGTCGGTTATCTCCCTGAGCAAGACACTTAACGGACATTGTCTGAACCCAGCGGATTAATAGGTTGTACTAAATTGAAGAAACGTGTGCATCATATACAACATACTGCAATAGCTGCAGTAACTCGACGGTGGGTGCGAGGTGATCTGACAATTACCCGTGTGGTAACCCCCTTGGTTTTCCCATTTTCACAGGGATAAACATTAATATCCTATCTTATCCTAATGCGTGCCTAATAACAAAAAACACAAAAGATGACGTTTTCATGGTCCAATTAACGAGGTAGCCTTTATTCAAGCTGTGCTATATCGAAAACTTACCATTTGATTTCTAGAGTACATGCCGGCCATTTTGCGTCAATGGAATCGCTGTGGCGATTTCTCTTCTTCGCCTCAAACCAGATCATAAAAGGAAGAAATCCCACCAGAAACGTGACCAACCAGATTGATACAATGGTTACCTGCACAGGGCATGGATAGTAGAAGATAAACTTATTAGGATAGGAAAGGTTTTCGTATAGTCCAGGGATTGGCAACCTTTTGCACTTAATGAGTCATTTTAATCAATATTGCACAAAATAAAATTCACTGTAAACCGCAAAACTAAAAGTATTGTCGCAATAAAATAAAAACTACACTGTGTGAGCTAAAGAGGCGAGTGGTTCTTGTGTTTATTTATATTCATGCAGTTAACTTATTAAGCGCTCGCTA
>CH000659.1:187021-197561 GCA_000149265.1 Ciona savignyi | reverse complement strand
CCCAATGATAAACGCGCCAGACACATTACCGATATACCGAATTTTCATATAAAAAAACGATACTGGATATTTTTACATAAAATACAGTATTAGTAACGTGTTCAATAAAGGTTCGAAACTTAAATCGGTAAAAAATAGAAAAGAATGGGAAAGTAGAAACACGAAGCGGGACTATTGGTAAAAAATTGGAAAGCGGGAAAAAACGACAAAACGACAGTCGTTGGAACACGTCTAAAAAAGGAATAAACTATTAAAATTCCGTATAATTTGACGTAGCCGCTAAACCCAAATAAGAAAAAATAAATAAATATTGAAAAAATAATTAATTGCTTATAAAACAAAAATTGCTCTATTACACTATATTAAAAAGTGGTCACACTAGTGCTTGTCGAGTTAGCGAATCATTGTGAAAAAATAAACACGAAGACATGACGAACTTATTTTAGGTTTGTTCTAGGATAAATTGCATTTTACAGACTTTGTACTCTTACCTTAATGTGGAATATTTTGATTCTATAGTAAATACTTTGATACTGAACGGAGATAAATCGCAGTAACGCGAACAACAAAATGTGCAATGACGTCACATAAGATGTCCATAGTTCGCCCGCCCAGAAAAGCTGTAAGGCCAATGTACGACCGATTAGCTTGATGGGTTAGTGCTTTGCCTTTCAGCCGAAGGATTTCTTGTTCAAAACTTGTCGCTAGCTAGTCGGTTGTGTTCCTGACAAGTCACTTAACGGACATTTCCTGAATCCATTGAATTAATGGGTTTTCATGTGATTGAATCTTTAGTTGTTTACCTTGTATAAGTTTAAATATTTTATCCGATCCTTAATGTCACAGAATAAACTCAAGTAAACTACGTGTGTGTGTACAAAAGCTTGATTTCAGGTAAAATTATCTTAACTGAGCACATAATAACATAAATTTCTATCTTATTTAATATATTTATAAATTACCTTTCGGTTATTAGGACTTACCTTGCACATAAACGTAGATATCACCCAGTCGTCAAACCCCCACGTTCGTCGGTATAAGAACAGCGGACTAAGTAGTGCGGATAGGAAGTCGGAAACGCACAAGCTCAGAATCAAGAAGTTAAATATCGACCTTGCAAAGAAAAGAATATACCATGGTGTACTGTACGCTCGATCGTGACCGTTAAATTAGCTTATTTTCGTTACCAAGATAAATCAAGCAAAAAAATCTATGTAAATTAAGGATAATTAGAGAGGGCAAACGACAGTCATTACCACACGTCTAAAAAAATAATTATTTAGTTAATGAAATGGGATACAGCTGTTAATCTGCACCATAAAAGGCAAATTGCGTTATATGCCATGGTAAACCATACGCTTGTGACAATTACATAAGTTTATTTTTCGTTACCTAGATAAAAACAAGCAAAACAATTTATACAAATAAAGGAAGAGTAGAGAGGGAAAACGACAGTCATTAACACACGTCTAAAAAGTATTTAATTATTTAGTAAATAAAATAGGATACAGATTTTAATCTGCGCCAGTTTATAAAGGGCAAGTGGTGTTTTTAAATTGGTAATCGTCAGATTATCTTTTATCCACCTTTGAGTTACATGCTCCATTTCAGCATGCTGTACTCGGCAGAAACAGAATTTATGATCTAGCTTAGGCGACTACCAAACGGTTGATTTTGACATTTTTCGTGACGCATCGACATAATGAGGGACCGACATATTGATTTATTTATTAATTATCGTCTGGTAACTCGTGAACATTAATCTGTATTGAATGATTTAGCCACTGGCGAGATAAACCTACAAGGAATTCTGTGCCTTTATTAACGTTTATCATCGGATATCCATTGTGAAGGATTTACCATGGACTTTTTAAAATGTGCTTACTCATGGCGCGTTTAACACATCAAAATGACTCAAAAGAACAAATTCAATTCTAAAACATGTAAAATGTACATAGAGCTTTTAAAATGGAATAAAAAAACGTTGTGATGGTCCAGTTACCTAAGAAGCTTCATCTACATAAGCTGTGATTTACCGAAACCGGCGTACCAATTGATTTCTAGTGTACACGCCGGCCATTTTAGCCTCACCATAAGTTAACGTAGCCTTACCGTAATTTCGTCGATTTTGCGATGACCACAATTGTAATGGCGTTTGCAGTGAGTCCAAATACAGCAAGTGGAAGAAGAATTGAAGCGCTCGCCGCAATAGCTACATCGCTAAATGGCCGTGTGTAGACCCTAAAAGTTAAAAAGGTTAAAATACTTATTATTTATCCGAAAAAAAAATCAAAATATGTGCCTGTCGACGAAACTTCGAGCTTATTCACAGTCATTGCAGAAAGTAAAATATTTTTTTGTTGAAAACTGTAATGGAAACTGTCACGGAAACAAAAACTGTCTTTGTCTATTTTTGGTCCACCGTATACAATTAAAAATAACAAAAAGTATAAAACAAATCAGCCTCTGTTGTGTTTTGTTTTATACATTTTACAACCTTGTTGAACTCATCATTCCACTAGGTTTAGGCGATGTCCGTTAAAAGCCGAACAGTTTTGAACCTTAACCATTCGGCCGAACGGCGACGCACTAATCCACCAAGCTAATCTGTAGGGTAGTTCTTAGTTGCTAGACCAAATGTGACCACCCGAAATTGTATTATGTTTTGAAGTGTATGCTATCCTTTTCGTTCAAGTAAGATGAATGCAAACCGACACATTGAAGGTTATTGAAGCTTTTAAAAGAATATCGTGGTGCTCTAAACTACAAGTTTTTTTTATGTATAATGAGTGTAACGGTAGCTACCTTAAAAGTCTAATTGGCAATAATTTAGTGCTTTTGGCAGTCTATACTCTACTGTAACTTACTCAAAAGCTTTAGACGCATTTCCCAATTCTGTAACAGCAGTCTGGGTTAAAACCGAGAGTTCTGTAGTATTCATATTCGCCTATACACAATTTTCTACACTGAAACAAATCAAGGTGTACAATTTAACGTCTCCGGATCTATTATTGTTTCGAAATTTTAGGTAGTCGATTTCGTATTTTTTTCTCTTGTGTGAAAAACTGACTTTAATTTAATGATAACGCGTAATTATATGAGCGTACGCTTGCGTAATTGCGACTTTAATATCCGCTATTCCAATTAAAACCTAATCTCGCTTTAATACTAAGTTTTGAGTAGGATGTTAACTTTATTAATGGATAAATATATGTGCTTCCCAATCTTTTTGATGCTAACCGACCTATACTGTATTTTATTGCAGTGCTCGGTAACCATTTTTTACTCGAAGCCCATTTAAAATCTAATTTATATTGGCGGCACGTGCAGTCAAATATGTACAATAAAAGGTCTTCTGGCAAGCTATATACAATTCATATTATATTAGCGACGTGTCTGATAGTCGTTATATTTAAATTTGCAAAAATTTAAATCCTTCTTAATTGCTGAAACCTGTGTTAAAAAAGATTATTTTCCCCGGCACACCTAGTATTGTCTTGGGCAGTGATTCCCAACCGCGGCTCCCAGCTAGCCTTCTTGCGGCTCTCATTGACCTTTCAAAATCCCCTAAAAAATATTAGAATCTGATTCTAATAATAAAAAAAATAAAATTAGTATTCTAAAATTACCCTCGTTTAGTTTGAAGGCTGGGAAAAGAGTTTTCTACTTCATAGTTAAGATTAGAGGCAAGGAAGTTGTGAAAAGGCTGCTATTGTTACGTCACTGTTTTCTTAAAGCTATGTGTTTTCATGTTTTCATGAGTGTTTTCATGCGGCTCCATACGTATTCTAAAATTTGAAATTTGGCCCCGACACTAAAAGAGGTTGGGAACCACTGGTCTTGGGGCTCAGTAGTGCATGTACCGCTGCCCAGAGGTTGCGGAGCACTGATATATTAAGCGCCTTTCCACAAATGTCTTTGTAACACTAAATTTATCTAATTTCCAATGTGAGTTTGAATGTTTTAAATGTTGTATATCGTCTGTATTGTCATGGCCACGGAACTAAAGTTGACTGTAACTGTTGGTTTAAAGCAGGGGTTCTTAAACTGGGGGGCGTGAAAGCTTCTCAAGGGGGGCGCGAGCATGACAGTGACATATTGATGAAAAACAGCCCTAAATTACAGTCAAACCTCGTATTTCTCGTTAATACTTATTAGTTAACATTAACTCGTTAACACACTTCAACAAACCCTCGAATTAAAGTTCATTAAATATCCGTTAAGTGCCTTGCCCAAGGACACAATAGACTAGCTACGACCATTTCACCCAAAGTTGAATCATGAAACCGATTCCAAGACATTCCACCTCATCCATCTTGATGGTGATGATGTTGCAGGAGGCAGTGGCTCAGGGATTGGAGAATGGAAGATGGGGAGGATATGAGATGGGGATCGCTACTTCAACTCCCTCCCTCGCCAGTTGGAAGCGAAACGGGATCGCTTGGCTCTCATCCTCGCCGAGGTTGGGATGAAACCGATCATCCCACAAGGAGGATACTTCATGTTCGCTGACACCTCGTCTATTGGTGAGAAACTGAGGCACCTCGTGCACCTCATGCAGCTCGTGCACACAGTCGGAGTTGTTTAACTCGACAAAACTTTGTTTTACTTAGCCAATGTTCGAACCCATTTTGTAGAATTAATTAATCCGCTGGGTTCAGGCAATGTCCATAAAGAGCCTTGCCCAAGGACACAGCCGACTAGTTAGCGACCAGTTTCGAATCTGCGATCTTTCAGCTGAAAGGTGACGTACTTAACCGCCAGACTAACCGGCCGGACAATGCGTTAACCACACAACTAACTCAACGAATTTTTGTTATTTTTACCGGGCTAAGTTTTGGACCCATGATGGGCTCGTCACCAGGACCGTGTTTTTGTATAAGAGTAGGTATATGTACCGGTCGTATTAACCATTCGGCCACACGACCGTACTAACTCAACGAAATCATCGTTTGCAGAAGTAGATCTGAGCGACAGCGCCGACAGTGGTGAGAGTTATGATTACCGACTGGTGAAATGGCTGATTCGGAAAAAGAAAGTCGCTACGATTCCCAACTCTGCGTTTTACTCCCCCGAACACAAATCAATCGCGGAGAAAAACATTCGATTTTGTTTCTGCAAAGTGAGTTTGAGATCGAAACTGATAGAAGCAAATATATATAATTCCTGATCCATCTCTGTTTCATTGGAACCCACGACAACATGTTCGCGTCGATTACTGGTTGCGATCGGTGACTTATCCGACTGATTAGCTTGGTGGGTTAGTGCGTCGTATTTCAGCCGAAAGGTTGCAGGTACGAAACTGGTCGCTAGCTAGTCGGTTTTGTCCTTGGGCAGGGCACGAACATTGCCTGAACCGAGCGGATTAATGGGTTCTACCAAATTGAAGGAACGTGTATATCATATACAACACACTGTAATAGCTCCGGTAACCCGACAGTGGGCGCGCCCTCAATATCCGTCATTTGAACAAATTGAAATTATTCCACAGAAAGACGAAACAATTTCCTAGATGGCGACAATATTTAGGGAATGGGCAAAGACCATGTAAATCCATCGTGGAATCTAAAAATGTTTTTTTTTAATTATTTTAATCTTTTCGTTTAATTGTTGAAAATTGCAAAATGGTTTTTAATATATTAAACAGGTATAATATACTGTATATTATAAACCACTGAAATTTTATTATTATTTCGTGTTTATACGAACTATCATTAAAAACCTATTATTGCTAAAATATTAAAGTTATTTTCGGGTTGTTTTTAAACATTTTATTTTAATTCTTTCGATCAAACTTTCCATCTTTCTGCAAATTAGTTTCATATACATAGTTCCTATATTGCATGGAATATTGGGTTGGTAATAAAACAAATCGTGGAAGGGTGGTTAACATTTAATGACGTCATTGGTTGGTTTCGTGACGTGTTTATTACGTCAGTTGTGAGGGTTGTTCTTCAGCTGCCTCGTCCAGTCGAATCCAGAAAATAAAAATTCGATTCAGGACTGCACACCCCACTGCTGCTACCTAGCGGTTAAATAACATTAAGATTATGCCAATGACGTCACGACCGGCAAGGTTTGGGTTCGTTCCCCACCGACAACTACGTCGGGGTCTTTGGAGCAAGTACTTGTCTTATAATGTTGTCTTATAATAGAAACTGTATTTTCGCGTTTACCAAGGTTTAATATTAGGCGAATGAACTTATTGCACACTCGCTGTAATATAGTTAGCATTAGGCTATTACCATAGCACCAGGTGGATATGTAGCAGCGCTCTGGGTTTGAACGGGTTTTTACCAGGGTAAGACAAGGGGTGAACAGAAGTTAGGTATTTATTAGGTATTTACGCAAGGTGCAGCCAGTAAGAGCGCTGTACACAGGGCATAGCTTAAGTAGGAAGAGTTAAAGCTTGAGAGAGCGGCTAGTCCAAGCGAGGACCAACCAAATGCTGTCTGATAATATGAAATCATACGCAGATATGCAATATTAAAGGTGACTTATAAGTTAGTAGTATAATATGAAAAGTGAGGCTTGGTCAACAAGGGGTTTTATTATACGTACCATGAGTAAATTAGTGATAAGTTTCTTAAGGAGTATTTGCATGTGTTTTTTACAGAAAAGGTTGTCATTTAAAGTTAGACCAAGGAATTTAAAGCTGTTGACTTCTTCAATTCTATAGTTGTTTATTAAATGTGGGTATGACTAATTGAGTCGGTTTAATAGAGTTAGAAAAGTACATGTGTGGTGTATCGTTTGTACAATCCAGATATCCTATATACAAACGTATTTTGCTGGCTAACATATTGCGCCGTATTTTACCATCTATTCTACTGGTTGAATTGTTGCTTTATCCGCCATTTTGTTACAAACGCAACTCGATTTCCACCATAGAAATATCTTCATAACCCCCCAAGTGGCTTCTATCTACTCGGTATATATTGTCGTGTGCTTCATGGACGTGAAAACACTACGAACAGAAAGAACTAACCAACCGGAAACACTGAATACAATCAGCAAGTACAGTGGAATCGATTCGAGCAGTGAATGCCAGAAACCAGTTATTCAGCCACCGACCATTGCAACGAGAAAGACAGCCTAAGGTGAACTTTTGGACAAGATTCGAGCAGCAGCCAAATGCACCGTCGGATAACCATAATTTAGGTTCAGAAAATGTCCGTTAAGGGCCTTGCCTTAGGACACAACCGATAGCTTCACCATCGGGATATTACAATATATTGTGCAGTGTGCTGTGCAGTGTGTGCGATGAATATACCGCCCCCAGTGGTGTATAGGAGGCGTCGGATGTCAACAATGGTGGATCTGCCCCAAGTATGTTGTATTGAAACCAAGTATTTCGCAATATTGGCATAAAAACAACCGGATATTTCCCCCCCATATTTGTGTTGCAACTTGTTGAAGCCTCGATCCCCCAACCTACTTGATGCACCACATGCAGCAACACCAGGAACAGGAAATGTTTGATTGATTGTAGTTTCCGGTGGAATCTGTTCGCATATGATGCAGTGTTAGCATGGACTGGTTGATTAATACTCGTGTCGACGTGTAAGATACCAGTGCGTTTAGTAAAGTTTTTTCGTGTTGTGCCACATAGCATAATAGGCAACTGTGTAAGATAGAAACGTTTTTCCACAGGTTTTAGCATTAAATATTCCAAGGAATCGAAACATGGGAGGTTTCGGCGTGGCAGACTACGTAGTCTTCATAGGTATGTGACGTAACAATATAAAGTATGACGTCACATAGATTAAGCATGTGACGTCATTTCCGGTATAACACGAAACCAGATGATGACGAAATAAAAGACTCGAATTCCAGGATTGATGTCGGTGTCGGTCATGGTGGGCGTTTATTACGTCATAGTGGAAAGGAGGGGGGCGTCGGTGGATGAATATTACTTCGGTGGAAGGAACATTTCGCCGGTGACTCTTTGTTCTTTTCTCAATCATTTTTATTAATCATAAGTTTCCACCCACGAGGATATATATGACCAACCATCCACGCACTGTAATAACTTCAGCAACTCGACTGTGGGCATGAGGTGTCTTACGATACCTGTGGATAAAGCCTGGCTTCCCACCTATGAGGATATAAATGAACCAACCATCCACACACTGTATAACTTCAGCAACTCGACTGTGGGCATGAGGTGTCTTACGATACCTGTGGATAAAGCCTGGCTTCCCACCTATGAGGATATAAATGAACCAACCATACATACACTGTAATAGCTTCAGCAACTCGACTGTGGGCATGAGGTGTCTTACGATACCTGTGGATAAAGCCTGGCTTCCCACCTATGAGGATATAAATAAGCCAACCATCCACACACTGTAATGGCTTCAGCAACTCGACTGTGGGCATGAGGTGTCTTACGATACCCGTGGATAAAGCCTGGCTTCCCACCCACGAGGATATAAATAAACCAACCATTCACACACTGTAATAGCTCCCGCAACTCGACTGTGGGCATGAGGTGTCTTACGATACCCGTGTATAAAGCATGGTTTCCAACCCACGAGGATATAAACGAACCAATCATCTACACACTGTAATAGCTCCAGCAACTCGACTGTGAGCATGAGGTGTCTTACGATACCCGTGGATAAAGCCTGGCTTCCCACCCACGAGAATATAAATGAACCAACCATCCACACACTGTAATAGCTCCAGCAACTCGACTGTGGGCATGAGGTGTATTACGATATCCGTGGATAAAGCCTGGCTGGACACCCACGAGGATATAAATGAACCAACTATCCAAACACTGTAATAGACCCAGCGACTCGACTGTGGACATGAAATGTCTAATGTTACCCGCGGATAAAGCCTAGCTTCCCATCCACGAGGATATAAACGAACCAACCATCCACGAATTCCTCAGATTCCACTGGGATTATCCATGGCGGTGAGCTTCATATCAGCACTCTCGCTCATCGGGTTCCCAGCGGAAGGATACATGAACGGGATGTCGATCGGTTGGCTCAGCTTGGCCACAGTTTTCCCATCCATTATAGCTTGCGTCTACTTCATTCCCCTTGTGCGCTCCATACGGGTCTCCTCCATTTTCCAGGTAACCATGGTAACACGACAGCCAATAGTTGACTGCTTGGCTTTTAATAATGGACTTCTTATTTGTTTATTTGGGACTTTGGTTTCTGTTGCATTGTAAATAACTGTGTCTTTTCGAATCCACTGAATCTAATGTTGGATCTGCAAATGAAACATAATTCGTTGATCCATTGTTTCTTAACAAAGCCTACTATCAGTAAATATTAAATAGACAACTATATTTTACTAACTCCCGCTGAAGTTAAACAATAGGAACCACAAAGAACCTTAAATATGTTACTTTCAACTGTATCAAGGTGGGGACTTTCCCATTTTTTTCTCAGAAATTGCTAATTTAGAAACCCGACTTTTTACCAAGCTCAGTTTTGAAACCATGATGTGCTTCTCCCTAAGAATGATTTTTTGATTAGAGGAAGTATCGGTTGCGTTAACCGCAATGTATCGGTTGCGTTAACCATTCGGCCACACGACCGAACAAACAAACCGTAATTAACTTGTGGTAATTTACATGATGGCAAGCTAGTTGTTTGAGATCTATGCAAAATGTGGCCTAATTTCTGAAATGTTCGGATATCAACAGAATTATTTGGATTTGTTGATTGTGTGGTCCTTGGTTTTAGTGGAAATTTAAAAAATCGACACTTGAATCACAGTCACTGATTCAAGCATCATATGAGGCATTGTAGGTTACTTGGTCGGGTTTGAACATCTTTACATCCTTTCATGTGGTTGTGGATACCAATTATTGCAATATTGTAACTTATCTGTTAAACATATTCAAACCATGGACCAGCTTACCATGTTAATAAAATCTCGTGCGATTCCATTAAATCACTTTAATGCGTTAATAAAAAACATTGTTGAAATCAGTGCTCAGGTGCGCTTGCAGAAACAACAAATTTTATCGTAAGTTCCGCATAATTAACAGGGATGTAAAGCACGAAGAACTTTCAAAATAATAAAGATATGATAAAGGATATTCATATTCCATTCCATGTATGGTAAAACAAGAGGGTTACCACACGAGCAATCGTCAGATCACCTCACTCCCATCGTCGGGTTAACGGAGCTATTGTAGTGTGTTGTATATGATAGACACGTTTCTTCAATTAAGTAGAACCCATGAATCCATTGGATTTGGGTAATGTCCGTTAAGTACCTCGCCCAAGCATAGCCAGACACCAGTTTTGAACCTAAAACCCTTCGATCGATAGGTGGCGCACTGCCTCCTCCCTCTATTACGTCATAATTGGCACCAATGCTGATTATTTTAAGTTTTAAGTTCTCGGGGACAATCTGACTGAATAACAACATAACCTACATAATTTTGCTTATCGCTTTGAAGTCAAATTGTAAGTGACCGCATATTCTTGTCTTATTGTTCGTTCTTGTGATTGTTTATTAAACTCCACGCATTTTGTACGACCGTGTGTTAACCCCTTGGTTCCTA
>CH000659.1:155974-180723 GCA_000149265.1 Ciona savignyi | reverse complement strand
TCTTAATCACACACAACACACTGCTATAGCTCTGTACTGCCGTGTAAGAACGCGCCTTAACTTCCCCACCACCCGAAGCATACGAATACCACATATACCTTGCTGGTTACGATGGATTAAATGAAATATTAGTAAGTATGCAAATTACGATAAACGAGATTCACCCAACCAAAGCTTAGCGCAAACATCGACAGCAGTTCACCACCACGTGATTGCCATGCTTTTGACCTCAGGATCAATGAGTCATCAATGTTTTGTATATCGGTCGCGTTAACCATTCTGCTATATCGTTCGTATTCTAGGTTTGGCGGCCGCGTCCGCTATACTTATTAAATAATTTTTTTTTCGCGACCGATACAAATACCGACCTGAAACTAAACCGATCTTATAGACGAGCCCATCATGGGTTCGAACTTCACATTAATGCACCAACATTCTCATCTAAATAGAAACATCGTTTTAATGGCGTTGCTGGGTAGATGCGAAACTCGGCTCAATAAACATAATAATTAATGTTTCCCACAAAACATTGTTGAAAACAAACTGCTCCACGAAGTTAAAAAGCTTCAAATTCGCACAGTTGGTAAGATAAGAGGGTTGGTTTGTTGGGTCGGTTGCGAAGCTGGATTTGGTCAATCAGTCCACGAACCCAACGGGATCTTAGTTCCCTGGATCCTGGTTGTAACGCTCATGAGCTCGTATTTGTATGAATTCTCCACAAAGTTAAACAAAGTTCGAATCTTCGAATTTCAAATAGATCGATGTGCTTCGTGGTGATATGGCTGCTCTGTGACGTCATGATAGGCCTTTGTTCGATTGAAATCTGCATCCGGTGTCGTCGCGTTGCCGAGAACACAGATGCAGTCGCGTCGCATTGTTACGTAACTATGGGCGTATTATTGCTGGTGGCTCTCTTGTGTCTACAAAGCGTCTGTCGTCACTGTGACTGTGGCGTAATAATGGATATGCAGGAGAAAAAGGATTCCAAACCAGACAGGTGAAGTTTATATTCTCAGGTGCTCGCAGTCGAGTTGCTAGAGCTATCAGAGTGTATGAATGGTTGGTTCATTTATATCCTCGTGGGTGGGAAGCCAGGCTTTATCCACGAATATCATAAGACACCTCATGCCCACAGTCCAGTTGCTGGAGCTAGAGCTATTACAGTGTGTGGATGGTTGGTTCATTTATATCCTCGTGGGTGGGAAGCCAGGTTTTATCCGCGGGTATCGTAAGCAAATCAGACAGGTGAAGTTTAGTCAGGTGATCGCAGTCGAGTTGCTGGTGCTCGCAGTCGAGTTACGGGAGCTATTATAGTGTGTGGATGGTCAGACATGACTTAATTTGAACGACATATTAGATACCACTGGGTTTGAGCAATGTAAAGTTGTGGATGTAGGAAATCAATCATGTATATCATGGAGATAATATAATTATATTACAGTGGGGAGTTCGACTTCTACGAAGCCGCCGACACAGGTACAAATGTGAACCCAGTTGATTCCATATTCACATGCAGGATTTGTTTAAACTATTAATTCTAAGCTGGATTAATAAAAACACGATTTAAATGCCACAGTTCAAAGCATAATTTATTTAACCGCAGATTTCTACGATTTCGATGATTATGAATCGTTGTGAGGATATGGGAAAGCGACAAATGATGGTAAGTAGACATTCCTATGCGACGGAAAACGAGAGTACAGGACGATCATTGAATTCCAACACCGAATTCTTCCAACTCTCACATGTTCTTCAACTATGTTTGGCGAGATTACAATGCACACAGTTGGCACACAATGCACACAGTTGGCACACAATGCACACAGTTGGCACACAATGCACACAGTTGGCACACAATGCACACAGTTGGCACACAATGCACGCAGTTGGCACACAATGCACACAGTTGGCACACAATGCACACAGTTGGCACACAATGCACACAGTTGGCACACAATGCACACAGTTGGCACACAATGCACACAGTTGGCACACAATGCACACAGTTGGCACACAATGCACACAGTTGGCACACAATACACAGTTGGCACACAATGCACACAGTTGGCACACAATGCACACAGTTGGCACACAATGCACACAGTTGGCACACAATGCACACAGTTGGCACATAATGCACACAGTTGGCACGCAATGCACACAGTTGGCACACAATGCACACAGTTGGCACACAATGCACACAGTTGGCACATAATGCACACAGTTGGCACACAATGCACACAGTTGGCACACAATGCACACAGTTGGCACATAATGCACACAGTTGGCACATAATGCACACAGTTGGCACATAATGCACACAGTTGGCACACAATGAACACAGTTGGCACACAATGCACACAGTTGGCACACAATGCACACAGTTGGCACATAATGCACACAGTTGGCACACAATGCACACAGTTGGCACACAATGCACACAGTTGGCACACAATGCACACAGTTGGCACACAATGCACACAGTTGGCACACAATGCACACAGTCGGCACATAATGCACACAGTTGGCACATAATGCACACAGTTGGCACATAATGCACACAGTTGGCACATAATGCACACAGTTAGCACACAATGCACACAGTTGGCACACAATGCACACAGTTGGCACACAATGCACACAGTTGGCACATAATGCACACAGTTGGCACATAATGCACACAGTTGGCACACAATGCACACAGTTGGCACACAATGCACACAGTTGGCACACAATGCACAAATATCATCTTCAATTCGATTTCGTTTTATTTCAACTAATTCACCGATTAACGCTGAACATTGCACACAGCGATTGGTGGGTGGTTGACACGATACAGTACATGGGGATGAGACCACATATGTTGTCGCCTCACACCAACCAATATGGCTTCAAAACGCAGCCCGGTGAAAAGTTCTAACTTTGCTTTCTCCGCAGAATCTGAGTGTCGCCGTGGGAAGTTCGTAAAAGTCGGTTAACAAGGGCGCGGGTTTGATACCAACCTCTGGTCAATAAAATCAAACAAATTAGCTTTGTATTGTTGATTGTGTATGGTCGTATTGGTAACATGATTCTGCGGTATCTAAGGTACCTGGATATACGCGCCACTTTCCAAAGCCCCGACAGTTTTTGTGTATAAAACAACCTGGATATAAGCGCCACTTTCTAAAGCCCCGACAGCTTTTGGTGTATAAAACAACCTGGATATCAGCGCCACTTTAAAAAGCTTTTCGTATAGAAAGCAACGTGTATATAATTGGTCGCAAAATGCATGGGAATGAAAGTTTAAACCCCGAACTTCCGATCTTTGGTTGATGTTGAACATCCTACTCACGTGTTACCACGGTATAAGTGTAGGACGGAGCCATTCACCATGGTATACACGGGGGCAATGTAACACAGTTATGCACTACAGGAAGTAATATCCCGATTATCTGGGCCGTGTAATAGACTCCCATGTTCGCGGGTTCTATATCGCTTCTGTGGCTGCTGGTTCGGCGCAAGAGCGAACACGAATTCATTCATGGCTGCTTGGTTCACCGGTGGCGTTGACCATCTGACCACGTGACCACACGTAGGTTGGATGTGTAAGTGCTCCCGACACCACCTTGTGGACACCTCCAAAGGCCAGTGGTTCTCGATCTTTTTGACCTCGTAGTGCACCCGAGACCAATTAAGAAACGAACGGGCGCACTTCGCACGGGGAGTCAAAACAATATGCTAAATACTCAACAATTTAGGAAAAATATGGAAAATTAAAAGTTCAATTTAAATAACTTTATCACCAAATTCTTCACATAACGAAATTACTGTTTCTTGAGCGCTCGTTGTTTTCGGAAGTTAATGTAGAACTAACGTTACAATGAAAAAAAAAACAAACTAGACACTAACCAGTAGTTTATGACATATGCACACTCTGTCGTAAATTTACCAAATGCAAGTGCGGCGCACCTAGCTAACCCCTGTGGCGCACCATTTGAGAAGCACTGCCATAAGCGATCCACCAGGAGTTGACATGAGCAGGGTTTGAAATCATTCCTGCGGAACGCTGACGTCATATTTGGACGACGTTCCAACACACCGAAGTAGCATTGTTACGTCACAGATGCGATTGTTTATCTTTGTGTTTAAACAAATGGTGGGTTGTGTAGACCATGTACGCAATAATCAGGTATTTGTGACCAATTTCCCTTGGTGTATCTGATAGGATATTCAGGTTTATCCACGTGAATGGGAAACCAAGGGGGTTAACACACGTACAATCGTCGGGTTACCTAAGCTGTTGTACGTAAAGTGCCTTGCCCAACAACCGACTAGCTAGCGACCAGTTTCGAACGAATGACCTTTCGACTGAAATGAGACGCATTAACCCATCAAGCTAATCTGTCTACGACTTTAATCCGATTATGATGCAATAGTTGGACGTGATCACGGAGGTCCTTGCTCGGTGATGAATATACGAGTCGTGGCTGCAATGACCGAACCCAACGTCATTTGTTATTTGCATCAAACCAAACTAATATATTTCAATAGTCCCATCGTACTTGCACACAAAGATACCTGTATATAAGCTCCACTTTGCTAAGTCCCGATCACATTTGTACACAACACTACCTGTATATAAGCTCCGCTTGACTAATTCCCGATCATATTTGTACACAACACTACCTGTATATAAGCTCCACTTTACTAATTCCCGATCATATTTGTACACAACACTACCTGTATATAAGCTCCACTTTACTAATTCCCGATCATATTTGTACACAACACTACCTGTATATGCGCTCCACTTTGCTAAGTCCCGATCATATTTGTACACAACACTACCTGTATATGCGCTCCACTTTGCTAATTCCCGATCATATTTGTACACAACACTACCTGTATATAAGCTCCACTTTGCTAAGTCCCGATCATATTTGTACACAACACTACCTGTATATGCGCTCCACTTTGCTAATTCCCGATCATATTTGTACACAACACTACCTGTATATAAGCTCCACTTTGCTAATTCCCGATCACATTTGTACACAACACTATACCTGTATATAAGCTCCACTTTAATAATTCCCGATCATATTTGTACACAACACTACCTGTATATAAGCTCCACTTTGCTAAGTCCCGATCATATTTGTACACAACACTACCTGTATATAAGCTCCACTTTGCTAATTCCCGATCATATTTGTACACAACACTATACCTGTATATAAGCTCCACTTGACTAAGTCCCGATCATATTTGTACACAACACTACCTGTATATAAGCTCCACTTTACTAATTCCCGATAACATTTGTACACAGAGTTACCTGTATATAAGCTCCACTTTATGTATCTAAACCTCAAGTCGTGATCGCTTCGCACGGCGACATCAAACAACTTCGTCGATGTCGCCCACAAGCTTCGAATGCTTTCACGAAATCCACGTTGCACTTTCATTAATTGTTGGAACTCGAATTGTATTTGATTGCGTTTAGCTCAAGTGTAAGTAACAGATTGATATTGAAATGTATTAGCACAGCAGCATCTATGTAGATTTGTACATGAAGTAAATTGATTCAGTTTTCTAAACAAGTTATGTTGAGGATAATTAGTGCAGGTGTAGACAGATAAGTATTTTTTGTTTAAGTTGTAATCCTTATAAGACAGGATGTTCATGTTTATCCCTGTATGAGGAAAACGCACGGGTTACTATCACACGGGTAATCGTCAGATCACCTCGCGCCCACCGTCGGGTTACCGGAGCTATTGCAGTGTGTTGTATATGATAGACACGTTCCTTCAATATGGTAGAACCCATTAATCCGCTGGGTTCCGGCAATATGCGTAGTGCCTTGCCCAAAGACACAACCGACTAGCTTGGGGCAGTTACGAACCTGCAACCCCCCAAAAAGGTGACGCACTTACCCACCAGACTATTGGGTCGGACGACAAATAGTGATGTCATACTAACGTAAGCAATGCTTTCTTCCGCAGTTGGTATCATCCACTGGAACCACTGAGTCACAATGAACCTGATATCAACATGACACAACCTAACACCAGATGTCGCGGAATAATCGCTCTTTTCACGATTTCTATGAGCTTTATATATTACCATCACTACAATCGGGTTCCCGCCATTACTACGCTGCAAAGTTACGTCAATGAGACCTTTGTAACGTGGACAGGAACTCAATGTTGTCCATTTGAACTCCTTGATGACGATGCATCGCGATGGAACCCGATGGTGAAGCTTAAACCCAATAGATTCTTGTTGCCCATATTGAAGAACGGCCCCAACAACCAGTTGTATGGACTGAGAGATTCCATTTACATCTCCATCCGCTTGAATAGGACGATCGTCCTTCCCAGGTTTTTCAAGCATCGAACCGACGAGTAAGTTGATTGATTTGTTGGTATGACGTCCATCGATTGACGACCGACATAGATTATGGTTCGATACACGCTCTAGTGACTTGTTTACAGTTGATTGACTTGAATTCGCCCCGATAAAATGGAATCTTAAAAGCATTTAGAAGTATGGGATATCACAAGTAACTGTGAATGTATTGGATACCACTTGGAGCTATGCAAAGTGGCTTTCTCAGGTGCACAGTAATACACCTCATGACCACAGACGAGTTGCTGGAGTTATTACAGTGTGTGGATGGTTGGTTCATTTATATCATCGTGGTGGGAAAGCCAGGTTTTATCCGCGGGTATCGTAAGACACGTCATGTCCACAGTCGAGTTACTGGAGCTATTACAGTGTGTGGATGGCTGGTTCATTTATATCATCGTGGGTGGGAAGCCAGGTTTTATTCGCGGGTATCGTAAGACACCTCATGCCCACAGTCGAGTTACTGGAGCTATTACAGTGAGTGGATGGTTGGTTCATTTATATCATCATGGGTGGGAAGCCAGGCTTTATCCATGGGTATTGTAATAAACCCCCAAGTGCTATCCCAGCAAGCAAGCCACCAGAACACCACAAGCGTGCAATACCACCCCACTCACCTCACTCCCATAGTATATGTTCAACGCTTCCACACTTGAATTAACCAGGAGTTTTTCTGTGATAACTTTCCGGTCCAATGGGTACAAAGCAATACCATCCATCAAACGCCCCTGAGTGTAGGTTGTTATTGGATCATCCATCGTATACTTGCTCCTCGATTGCTCGTGGTGTGACGCGTCATACATTGGAAGGAATTTCGGTGGTTTACGTACCGGATAACGGATTAAACTTTGGGTAGTAATCCGGTGGTTTACGTACCGGATAACGGATTAAACTTTGGGTAGTAATCCGGTGGTTTACGTACCGGATAACGGATTAATCTTTGGGTAGTAATCCGGTGGTTTACGTACCGGATAACGGATTAAACTTTGGGTAATATTCCAGTGGCTTACGTGCCGGATTACCCCCTAATGATTTTCCTACAAACGATATCCAAGAGCATGTTTATTTAAATCCGCGTGAATGGAAAGCGCAAGGAAAGATACCACATGGGCAATTGTCAAATCACCTCGCAGTAATCGAGTTGCCGAAGCTATTGCAGTGTGTTGTGTTTAATTAAATGGGAAAATCAAAATAGTTTGTGAATTGTGTGTTCGAAACTGGTCGCCAGCTATAATCGGTTTTATCCTTGGGAAAGGCACTTAACGAACATTGCCTAAAGCCGGTAGATTAATGGGTTCTACTAAATTAAAGGAACGTCTCAATCATACACAACACACTGCAATAGCTCCGGTAACCCGATGGTGGGCGCGAAGTGATCTGACGATTGCCCGTGTGATAACCCCCTTACATATCTTAAGACATACGAAAAGACATAGAGCACGTCTCCAAACACTGCAACAGCTCTGAGAAGTATGGTACGTACGCGTTAACCATTTGGTCACACGACCAATACATATACTGACTCTTATACTCAAAAAACGGTCGTAGTGACGAGCCCATCATTGGTTCGAAACTTGGCTATAGGTAAAAAAACAAAAAACAGCTCTGATAACCAAACGATGGGCGCTGACGATTGCCAGTGTGATAACGTTTGTTCTTTTTTTAAAGGGAATAAACATGAATATCTTATCACTTTCTACCCTTAATGCAATTGTGTTTAAAACAGTTCATGTTTTCTTTTATATTTTATTTACCAACATTAAAAAAAATCAAAAAGTGAAAAAATAAAAAGTAAACAGAGTGCGTGGTGCAGTTTGTCGCACAAGATGTTTAGTTTGCAACGAGAGTCGATCGCAATAACAAGTTGATAATGCCATGCGGGGTTGACAAACTATATGTAAGTCAACACGATTTCATGAATACAACATGCATTCCTAGAAATATTGATTTTGTCCGTTTTTTTTCTTTTTCTTTTTTTTCGTTTTTTTTTTTTTTTTTCTTCGTCAAACGCTTGACAGGCATGGCATGGCGCCCCGACATCTACTAGAAGGAATTATGGAATCGCAATGAAACTTGGTGATTTTTTAGACAACATGGCCTAGATATGCAGAAACCAAAATTTTAGGTAATAAATTTAGGGGAATTTCCCTTGGACGTTAAAAACCAAAACGGTCATTTTTTTCTAAAAAATTAGCTTTTTAGGCCATAGCGCTTGAACGGCTGCTCCAATTTGAATCAAATTTGGTGAAATGTTAGTGCAATAGTCACTGATTTAACACTTAAAAGAAATAAAAAAATTACCTAGGGAAATACCCTAAAAATTAAACTTTTGCTGTTTAATGATAATTGTGACAGGCATGCTATGGCGCCCCGACATCTACCAGAAGGAATAATGGAATCGCAATGAAACTTGGTGATTTTTTAGACAACATGGCCTAGATATGCAGAAACCAAAATTTTAGGTAATAAATTTAGGGAAATTCCCCTTGGACGTTAAAACCCAAAACGGTCATTTTTTTCTAAAAAAATAGCTTTTTAGGCCATAGCGCTTGAACGGCTGCTCCAATTTGAATCAAATTTGGTGGAATGTTAGTGCAATAGTCACTGATTTAACACTTAAAAGAAATAAAAAAATTACCTAGGGAAACACCCTAAAAATTAAACTTTTGCTGTTAAATGATAATTGTGACAGGCATGCTATGGCGCCCCGACATCTACCAGAAGGAATAATGGAATCGCAATGAAACTTGGTGATTTTTTAGACAACATGGCCTAGATATGCAGAAACCAAAATTTTGGGTAATAAATTTAGGGGAATTCCGCTTGGACGTTAAAAACCAAAACGATTATTTTTTTCTAAAAAATTAGCCTTTTTAGTCCATAGCGCTTGAACGGCCGATACAATTTGAATCAGATTGTGGTGGAATGTAAGTGCATTAGTCACTGATTTAACACTTTAAAGAAATAAAAAAATACCCAGGGAAATACCCTAAAAATCGGATTTTGTTCTCTAATTATGATTGTGACAAGCATGCCATGTTGCCCCGAAATCTAGCAAAAAGAGTAATAAAATCGCAATAAAACGTTGATATTTGTAACAGAACATGGTCTAGATAAGCAGAAACCAAAATTTTGGGTAATGAATCTAGGGAAATTCCCCTGAGACGTTAAAAACCAAAACATTTTTTTTCTAAAAAATTAGATTTTTTGGGCATAGCGCTTGAACGGCTGCTCTAATTTTGATCAGATTTGGTTAACTGTTAGACCATTAGACACTTTACGCCGATTAAAAGAAAGAAAACATTTGCTTAGAGTCATTTCCCTAAAAACGAAGATATGTTCCTGAATTATGATTGTGACAGGCATGCCATATCGCACTGACATCTCGAACAAGGAGTCGACAAATCACATTAAAACTTTTAGAAGTGTTACATAACATGGCCAACATATGTAAAAACAGAAACTCATCTACTAAACCTAGGGGAATTTCCTTTATTTCATTACAGCGCTTAAAAAGGTTTAATTTAAAACATTTTTGTTAAAATGTTCGTAAATTTAAGACGTTTATTCTTTATTTAACTAAACATGAAAATTAAGTTTGGTATGTTAACTATGGGACCCATGCGTTTATGCTTGCAGAAACAAACTACATACTAAGTGTATAAAATACAAATTATGGTTAGGGACACTGTAGCATGAATATATGGCATACAAAATGTGTTTTACAAATGGTGGTGTTTAAACACGTGGTTGACACTCTCTAGTTTTTAATGACTTTACGTAGATGAGACTTACATCCTATACAAGTTCAACAGCAGTTATTGATTTAGACCAATCAAAAATTAATAAACAAGACCAAGGTTGCAACCTATGATCGTATTAGCTGCTGCATGACCGTCGTACTGTGGCGCTGCTCCGCCAAAATCGATTGGCACAAGTTCCGGTGGAAATGCTTGCCGAAATGAATCAGCATATTTGCCATGGAGGTAAACCTAAAGAGCGTGTAGATGATCAGAAAGAATATTCATCAAGGTTGAATTAATTATGAATTTTGTGATTATACGGCCTTTTCCATAATTTTTTCGTAACTATTACGACTGTCGTCTTGGCGTTTTCGGCTTGCCTTTTCTATTGAAAGCTTCTTTTATACATTCTATATATTTTTTGATGTTTTTTTTCTTTTAATTATAGGTTTTAAAAAAGCAAACTGGAAATAAACTAAAACTCACTTATTTTAGAATTTTCTAGTATATATGTATAGTGATGTGCTTATAAAAGTTGGCTTAATATACAAATATGGTTCCGACTTGGAGACAAACTTACCGATTTAAAAGTTTGCTGTTTAGAACATTTTTAATAAAAGAATAAACTTTAACGAAAAATGAGGATTGTCCCATATCGTAAACTCCTTCAAATTGAAACGGGAAAGCCCCCTGAAAGAAAATTTATGATCAAAATATCTGTGAAGACACATTTATTAACATATGTCTTTTTAGCCTACTACTTTTAAAACGGAAAGATTTATGAGCGAATGCAGTCAGAAAAAATAGATGCAAATGAGCAAGCTATATTGCTTTAACCGATTGGTATCTAATAAGTCGTGCTAATTGAAAGTTATGTCTGATTATCAACACACTGTAATAGCTTCAGCAACCCCACTGTTGGCATGAGGTGTATTACGTTAGTTTTATTGTGATCATGGCCAAGAATCAACAACTTGACTGCGGATAAGGGAAAACTGAACAAACCTGTAACATTTTGATTATTTGTTTGTAATCTGATGTTCCCAGAAGTAAAACGAGTACATGCTGTAGCCTGTCGCACCAGAAGTTTGGTTTCCAATGAGAGCCTTTTAGGGGAAAAGGGGGCATAAGGACCTTACTAAGAATTTGACCTTTTAGTTTTATATATAGGATAGGATATTTATGTTTATCTAAGTGAATGAGAAAACCAAGGGGGTTAACACATGAAAAATCGTCAGATTACCTCGCTCCCAAGTACCTTTCCCAAGGACACAACCGACTAACAAACTATGTCGTCAGTCCACTTTAGAGTCGGTTAAAGTAATAATTCAATAATGCAAGCTGGGTCAATCAGCTCTTTGTAAATCAACACGATTTTACGATTACAGATTGTTTTCCTAGAAATATTGGAACCAATTTATTTTAGCGACTTTACATTGGGAGTCTTACATCCTTTACAAGGTTAACAACAGTTGTAAAGACCGTTCCACATTTAAGAAACAAGACCAAACTACGAGGTATGGGTCATGTGACTGCGCAAAGTGACGTAAGCGTATCACGTGATCATAGGACCAAACTCGGTCACGTGAAACCTTAAATCTCACTGATTCCATATTTACTCCCTGTCGCCACCTAGTATCAAATTAGCTGCTGCATGTCCGTCGTACTGTGGCGCTGTCCCGCCAAAATCGCTTGGCACAAGTTCCGGTGGAAATGCTTGCCGAAATGAATCAGCATTCTTGCCATGCAAGTAAACCTAAAGAACATATAGATGAGCAGACAGTATATTTTATCAATGCTACATTATTTAAATTGTGCGGTTTTACGATAGCGTTGGGGTATTTTAGTATTTTTTGGATATTTTTGTTAAACGTTTTAATTTTTTTAACAACATGCTAAAACATTTATCATCTTTCCGTTTAAGCTTGTCTTTTGCTATATATTTTATTATTTTGTTATATTAATTGTGTTTTTAAAGGAGCAAATACAAATAAACACTCACTTATGGTTGCACTATCTGGTACAATAGAATAGTGATGTGCTTATAAAGGTTGGCTTATGCGAGTAGTAGTGTTATGACCATAATACTTTTTACAGAATGAAAAAATTAAACGAGACAAACTCACCCGATTTACAAGCTTGCTGTCTAGACATTTTTTGATGAGAGAATAAAGTTTAACAAAAAATGAGGGTTGTCCTATAAAGTGCACTCCTTTAAATCGCAGCGGGAAAGCCCCCTGAAAGAGAACGTAATAACATACTATCTCTGAACAGACGTTTTTTAACATATATCGTTGAAGCCTACTACTTCGGAAACGGAAAGGTTAAAGAGAAACGGCAGTCACAGAAAATAAATGCAAATGAGCAAGCTATATTGCTTCAACCCAATGGTATCTAATGAGTCGTCCAAATTAAAAGTCATGTTTGATTATATACACACTGTAATGGCTCCAGCAACTCGACTGTGGGTATGAGGTCTATTACTGTGTACCCGAGCAAGCCACTTTACATTGCTTCAACCCAGTAACTAATAATTCGTCTAAATGGAAAGTCTAGTATAATTATCACACAATGTAATAGCTCAGGAAACTGGTTTGTGGGCATGAGGTAACTAAGCGCAAACTAAACAAACCTGAAACATTCCGACCACTTTTCTGTAATCTGATATGCGCACTGCTGCCATCTGACGGATGGAATAATCTTCGAAATTTTCGATGATTACAATCCCGTTGATTTGTGTTTCTTCGCTTACCAGGAGTCGTTCTATCAAATAAACGTACGTCTGTACCACCTATAATAATAAATATAATCATAATTACGTCGTGCAAGGACTTTGCAGTCTAGTTACGGGAGCTATTACAATGTGTGGATGGTTGGTTCCTTTATTCCCTCGCCGGTGGAAAACCAGGATTCAGACAATTAATGAACCTCTATGTGCGGCAGGATGTGACGAGCAGGACCCTCAATATTAAGTGTCTTGTTTAGGTGCACATTAATACACCTCATGCCCACAGTCAAGTGTTTAGAGCTATTACAGTGTTTTGATAATCAAAATCCCTTAGTCAATGTTTTAAACAGTGTTTTGCTGAGTAACACTGACAGTGTTTTGCTGAGTAACACTGACAGTGTTTTGCTGAGTAACACTGACAGTGTTTTGCTGAGTAACACTGGGGTAGAATCCCCAATGTTTGTACAGTTGGAAGCAGCATGTGCTGGGCTATGCGCCGATGTTCTTGTTTAGCTGTGAAGTTTTGTTTTAGTAAAACAGTGCTTTTTGAAATATTGGTGTTGACTGTGCAACTGCTAGCTGTTTTGTTGGGAATAAGTTGCTAATGTACGGAAGGGTAAAAGCTCAACATTTTTACATACAATTTTGGAGGGTTTTGGGTTTGGGTTGCAGATCCAAACTTCAATTTCAAATTGTGAAAAAATCTAAGACTTCCTATGTCGGGATTTTGAGTGACAGCCGTTTTTGTGAGGTCAGTTTGCGTTGGAGAGATAGGGAGAAAAATTGGTTCTTCGTTAACAAGATCCGACAAACTAAAGTCCCAGTCTAACTATAAGTAAAACCACCAAGGGCATACCTTCCAGAACGGATAAGCCACCGGATCCCAGTCCTTGATATTGAAAAGTAGTACAACCCGTCCCTCGTGGTCCCGGTAGGGTAGGACTCCCGGTTGCGCTTGATGGATCCTCTGTCGAACCTCCTCTTCACTTACTGGACCCACCACGTCGGGATACTTCTTATGGTACTTGTTATACGCTGAATGATTAGGATTAATTATTATTCGTAGAGAATAGTGTTTCGTTTTTGTCAGGTCTGTTTATATCCTTGTTATATGCTACAAGACTTCATTTATCATGTTACTTATTTGTTCGTAAAAATTAGTGTTTTGTTTTTATCAGGAACATTTTAATCTTCGAATCGTTAGTCAATCCACGAACTCCAATTTCAGTAGATTATATTTCAAATCCAGGATCACTTATTCTTCTCTGGGTTCGTTTTCACCTGGCCTGTTTCAAATCTATAAATCACTAATTAATGATTTTTTTTAAAACCTAGTTTCGAACACAGGATGTTGTTTTAAATTAAACTTCACAAGAATTAAACTTATATTTACAAGAAAACAATTATGTCACCTTTTATCAAGTCAAATGCCTTTTCCACATTGAATTTTCGAGTTCGCAAAAATCGTAGCAAGAATCCGTCGTCGACTGTTTTTAATATTTTCATCATCTCACCGCAAGGTGTCACGCTTTCTCTGAAATAAAAAAATTGGTCGGTACGGTCGTGTGGCCGAATGGTTAACGCAACCGATTCTTGTACGGAATTATATACAAAAAACGGTATTAGCAACGAACCCATTATGGGTTTAAAACTAAGCCCGATAAAAAAGAACAAAAAACGGTCTTATGACCGATGGGTTAACGCTATCGATACATATAGCGAATTATATACATAAAACGTTATTAGCAACGAGCCTATCATAGGTTCTAAACTGAGCCCAGTAAAAAATAAATAAACGATCGTGTAAAAGAGAGTTGAGGTTAAAATTGTACTGTTAAGGTAATATCATAAATTTGGAGGCTATTCACGATTAAAGACTTGCGATTAAATAGTATTAGGATAATTGAAATCTTACGTTTCTTCTATCAACTGACGTAATTGGGAGAGTGACGTATCTTTGACATCATCACTTTCCCCGAGTTCGGTAAACGCCTGAAACAAATTTGTTTCGTAAACAAATGCTATTTATTGTTATCTTAGTTTTAGAACACCGTTTGATTCTAAACAGAAGGTAAAATCTCCCCAACCCCATGCTTAAAGTTCTTGAATCTATTACAGTGTGTGGATATCGAACATACTTTTCAATTTGGACGGCTTATTAGATACCACTGGGTTGGAGCAATGTAAAGTGGTTTGCTCAGGTGGTCAGTCATACACCTCATTCTCACAGTCGAGTGTTTAGAGCTATTACAGTTTTTGGATAACGAAAATGACTTTTGATTTTAACAACCCATTAAATGAGAAATTTATTCAACACAAATTTACCTTTTCTTTCGTTACTTCCGACAAATACGTTGCCATTACCGGAACTGAAAGCTTGGGGCATTTCGAATCTGACATATTTAGCCTATCCTTATTACTTAAGCTCTATGCTATCTACATTAAAATGTGTATAATTGCAGTAAAAATCAAAGAAACGAAAAATAACGGTACAAGTCCTAATTTGTGTGTGACATTAAATAGCGAATGGCGGTTTGGTTGCTATTAGTTTCCTGTCAGTTTTACCACTAACGTTAAAATTGACCGCTTTCTGTTCGGCTGGTGTTCTTGAAATAAATTTATTATCATCATTCAATATAAACCGCTTCGCAATGTAAAACTGGGCTACAGCGATTTAGAACTTAACGTGTGTAGGATGGAGTTTATGTTTTTTTAATAAATAATATTTATTAATATCATTATTACCACGATAAATAACTGAAAATAAATTTAAAATGTTTAAAATGTGTGTGTTCATTAGATGTCCTTGCCTGTAATCCACACGTAATATATTAAATGGAACTTCTCAAATAAGTATATGAATATGTCCACGAGTAACTGTAGCTACCTGAACCTACTTTTGTGCGCTAACATACACTATCAAGCTGTGGTTATGTAAATCTCGGGTAAAAGCAAAAACGCCGGCTAATCAAACCAGTCATAATACTAAACTTGCAACTAAAGTGTGGCCAAACCAAGACCCTTTACCATTATAAAATAGACATAGCTTTCTTTCCATTTTAAAGAATAGAAGCGTTAATTGACCAGTTAGTCAGTCAGTAAGCAAAAGTGTTAAAATCCGTGGCCCACAAATTGACTGATGGATTTACTCGCTGTTGTAAGAGGTCATCAAGGGTCATTATGACATCACGGAGCCACTGTTACGTAAAGCAGTGCTTGTCTACCTTTATTAAAATCGTACAAACTTTTTCTTAAAAGCTTGCACAGTGCACACCCCGCTATTCACAACACAATTCATTAAAATTTGTTAAAGATCATAGTAGCGCAAGCAGTGGCAATGCACCACAGCATCTACAATCAGCTTAAATTGTTTCTGTAATCACTCGTGTATAAAGTTACTTCAATACAAGTAGGTCTGAATCATAGTTCTGTCAATTTATAATGATACAGAGACTTCTGGTATAAAAATAAATCCACTGTATTGTTTTATGGTATGTAGTACACTAAAGTACTATTATAGTGGTATACCCTTTAAAAATTTTGGTACACGCTTGGGTTGGGTGTACATTACACACAATTAAAAAGCACTAACGTAAAGTCTAAACAGATAAGCAAACGTAATATTTGTTATCAGGAGATTTCGCACTCCGAAACTGGTTTCGCATTCCCAGTTTTGAAACCAAACTTCCTCTTAAAGCCTTTCTCTCTTTATCAAAACAAAGATCGTCATATTAGATCGGTATTTAATGCTACAGTCAAGTTCCTGCAGCTATCGCAATGCGTGTTCCGAAATGGTCGCTACATGGTATATGTTGTTTCCGTGGACAAGGCACTTAACAAACAGTGTCTGGAACCCAGTGGATTGAAGGGTTCTACCAAATTAAAGGAACATCTTAATCATACAATACACATTGTAATAGCTCAGGTAACCTGACATTTAGTTCGAGGTGATCTGAAGATTGTTCGTGTGGTATGGCCTCTATGTTTTCCCATTCACGGTTATAAAACATAATTATCCTATCCTACCCTATACTTATTAAGTAAGTTCCAAATAATTTTCGTCGATATAGCCATATTCGTCTTCAATGCGAATTTCCCACCTGCCTGGATATGAACGGCAAAATTCAAGCAACTCAAACTTTGTTTATATTCATCAAAAAGTCGATTTGAAAATCAGATATAAAAAACAAAAAACAATTCACAGTGAAAAAAAAGTTGGGAATTAATTTTTAATGTCAAATGGATAGAAACTAACCATTAAACGTTTTACGCAATACGGATCGTGAACGGGATTGTGCGAGTTGAATCTTGAGCGTCGGTGAAACGCAACGCATGACGGATAGGTTGACGTGGCGCAAAGGAAGCGACGGATTACGCAAAACGCTAAAAGATAGGAAACTGCACAATAAAAGTGTGAAAACTAGTTTAAATCCTAATTTCATTAGAAATACTAACTTTAACCCAATGCTTATCATGGACTTTTACTATCCATTTATTCAATAGTTTCCGCATGTGTGTTCTTCCCACCTTCCCTCCCCCATCTTATAGTTATCAAGGTTAACTCTGCGTCCAGTAACACTATAGATAGCAATCCCGGATAGCGGAAGCGAAACGGCGATCCAACACGTGACTTCTCTCGTTTAAGATCTCTCTCGCCTCTTGCCTTCTTCTTAAAGTTTCATGCAGATTAGGGACTTCCCCGTCGTCGCCGGAGACTGGAATTCGATTGCAAGATGGCGTCGAACCGGATATGACCTTTACTTTTCGAATCGTGACGTCATCGTCACGCTTGTCAGGCGAGATGGTGACGTAACTGTTGGTCGCCTAAAAATTGGAAAGAGTAAACAAAATTTTCTTCATGGCGGAAAAAGAAATCCTTTTTATACTGTGGTAGGTTTCGAACCAATAAGTAACCCGTCACTAAGTGTAAACGATTGGTAAATGTACCGGTTGAGTTAACCATTCCGCCACACGACCGTACGCAAAAAAAAACATTACGACCATTTAGCCCAATCGGTAAGAGCGTCAGTCGCCAGCGGATAGGTTATAAGATCGAATCCGTTGACTTGATTAGTCATTTTTGACCTTTTGGTAAAACTCTTAGTGAATGTCGAATAAACTTGGGTAAATGGGTTGAACTAAAACTAAAGGACCATCTCAATCCTATACAACACACTGCAATATACACGGTAACCGGACGGTGTTTTCGAGTTAATCTGACGATTGCCCGTGTGATAATGCCCCTTGCGTTTAAATTATATGGTTAATGTATATTCTATAATAATGGCAACCAATAAAATAATCGGACTTTTCTTCCAATGTAAGCGCAATTTAACAAATAGTTGATTTAAATACCCCTTAAATGAAAATTAAATGACCTGCTTTGGTATTTTTACGTCACGATGCCACCACTTGGCGTGCTCAAGAGCTCTGACGTATTTTTCGGTTCTTTCGGCAATTTGACCAGCTAGGTTTTTACGTTCGGTGGTTTCGTCAAAATCGCCTTTTGCCCACGATCCACGGAAACGCACCTGGAATAGGCAAAGGTTAGTAATATCTTGGTATTAGAACTTTATTACATCTGCAACTCCATAGTTAGCAAGAGCAAGCCAGTTTACACTGCTACCCAGTTGTATCTAATGAACCGTCCAAATTAAAAGTCATGTCTGATTATCTACACACTGTAAAAGCTCCAGCAAGTCAACTGTGGCCATGAGGTGTCTTACTGTGAAACTGCACAATACAATTTACATTGCTTCAACCCTGTGGTATCTAATGAACCTTCCAAATTAAAAGTCATGTCTGATTAACCATACTGTGATAGCTCCAGCAACTGGACTGTGGGTATTAGGTGACATACGATACCCGTGGATAAAGCCTGGCTTCCCATCCACGAGGATATAAATGAACCAATCACCCACACATTGTAATAGCACCAGCAACTCGACTGTGGGCATAAGTTTCTTACGATACCTGTTAATAAAGCCTGGCTCCTACCCACGAGGATTTAAATGAACCAATCACCCACACCCTTCAATATCTCCAACAACTCGACTGTGGGCATGAGTTGTATCACCGAAACAGATTAATCTAGAAACCGAAAGTTCACCTCGTTTCGTGGCATTACTATTGGATCGAGCGAATCCAGCCTCTTGTTCGCCCTTATATGTTGCTCTGGGGATTTCCCTAAAGTAGGAACGTCGATTTTCTCAACGACCGTGTGATTTCTATGTTCACATACGGATACGAAGAGCTGTAGACTGCCGATCAGAAGCGATCTGAAGTAAGGGAATTTAAGCAACGTTTTTATAGTGCCATAATCTGGTTACCGGAGATAAGTTTGTCTATATTTCCCCCAAAAAATCTAAAAATTGACGATTTTAGCCGTCTGTTAGTCACAATACCTGTTTTCTAGTGTCCGGTTAAACGTTATCCGATCTCGGACAGTTACCACACCAATCGAGCGCAATAATTCTCGCAAATGACGTAATCCCCATACGTCATTTATTTGGACGTCACTTGTACGTAATTCCACCTCAGGTGTATGGTGTAGAACGGAGAGCTAAATAGGAAAAATAAAAATAGTGGTTATTTTGTTGTGGGAAGTAAAGTGGCCTTCTGTAATATATAAACGTCAATGAATTAAAACACAAAATTTAAGAAATAACCAATATGAATATTTTAATGTGGATTTCCCTCACAAGTTATCCGACGATGACCGTGGATAAATCATTTAATTTGTATTTCCTTAGTCTGGCGCTTAAGTGCGTCGCCTTTCAATTGAAAGGTTGCAGGTACGAAACTGCTCGCTAGCTAGCTAGTTGTGTCCTTGGGCAAGGCACTTGACGGATATTGCCTGGACCCAGCGGATTAATGGGTTCTACCAAATTAAAGGAACGTGTCTACCATATACATCACACTGCAATCGCTCCGGTAACCCGACAGTTGGATTTCCCTCATAATTTATCCGACGATAACCGTGGATACATTTTCACACCCACCATTATAAAACAGCAGACCACTTATCAACATGCACTTACAATGTCAATTAAACAGCAAAGTATTTTCTGTGGGAGGGTTCCCACTTTGGCCAAGCAATTCAATACTTTGTTATTTGCTTGAAGCTCTGGGAAAAAAGCTTAAGTTAAAAAGCAAGGTGCTCCGGAATATATGATAATTGTAATAGCTTGATGTGTTTCTCTGTGCGCCTAAGTAAGTCACTTTACACTGCTCCATCCCAGTGGTATCTAATGATTCATTCAAATTGAAAGTCATGTCTGATTATCCACATACTGTAATAGCTCCTGAAACTGGACTGTGGGAATGAGGTGTATTACTGTGCACCTGAGCAAGTCACTTTACATTGCTCCAACCCGGTGGTATCTTGTGCCCTGCCTCATATATATTTTAGTCGGTATATACGAGCATTGAAACCGTATATACGAGCATAGAAACAATATATACGAGCATAGAAACAATATACACGACCATAAAACCCGTATATATAAGCATAGAAACACTGTTACCGTGTAACCCGGTTAACGCCTGGTGAGCAGGTAATAGCAGTCCGTCCTGGTTCCAATGCGGGAAAACCAACATTCGGGTCTCTATGTCACTTCCTATCCTGTCACGTGCTTCTTCCGGAAGTGACGTCACATCGACAGACTGCAAGTCGAAGCCAAGAAGTCGAAGGAGTTCGATAGCGCCTGTGACGTAACAAGTGATATTGACGAAGTTACGGAATAGTAAGATGACCTGGGTAAGGGCTTTGTTACGCAACAATGGCGAACACAATTGTTTTATGACGTCAATCACCTGTCGTCATAGCAACGGACCGAGGAAGCAATATGATTGGACGGTCCGAGTTGTCATCTTTCGTCAGTCGTTCGGTCGCTTCTTCTAATATTCCCAAGAGAAATCCGATGACGTCACTGTCAAGTGACAAACAACCGCTCAAAAGTGAAATGGCAGATTGTAATTCTTCTAAACTTCTTTCTTCGGTTTTGGCTGCAATTAATTACGGGTTTAAAGACCGTGGATTTACGAGGATAGAAATGACCAAACATCCACATATTGTAATAGCTCCGGCTTAACTGTGGGCATGAGGTGTCTTACGATACCAGTGGATAAAGCCTGGCTTCCCACCTATTAGGATTCAAATAAACCAACCATCCACACACTGTAATAGCTCCAACAACTCGACTGTGGACATGATGTGTCTAACGATACCAGTGGATAAAGCCTGGCTTCCCACCTATTAGGGATTCAAATAAACCAAACCATCCACACACTGTCATAGATCCAGCAACTCGACTGTGGGCATGAGGTGTCTTACGATACCCGTGAATAAAGTCTGGCTAAAATTTTCTACTTCCACGTACCTTCTTCCACTATATTGGGAAGAGTTAAAACGTTGGATTCCGTTTCGTTCAATCGTCGCTGAGTTTGCGCGGCTCGAATTTCGCCCAAATTGATTGTGACGTCACTACCAAACGCCACAAACGCGTTCCAGATTACAGGATCGGTGTACCTAAGAAAAATTGTTCTTTTATTATTCAAACCGCCGCGAAAAAACAAATAAGCATACCTCTCCTTTAGAGCATTCTTGGCGTTGAATAACGCACGCGAAACTTGACATTTTGATTGCAAGTTAAGGTAAAAATGGAACAAAAACTCGCTAGATGCTGAATCTGGTACTGGCCATAATGCTGTAACGACGCATTTCACACCTGAAAACACACATTTTTGTGACGAATAATATCGATTGTTACGTTTAAAAAAAGATTGTTAATACAATACACGCATTTTGGTAAAAATGTTATAAACTGATTTTAAAATTGAAATTTTGAAGTAAAAAGCATAAAATATGTTGTTGAAAAGGTTATTTTTACGACTTTGGTGTGTTTTCGGATTTATATCTGCTCTGCAAATGGTTAAATCCAGTGAAAGTGGTTCGCCGTTTTTAATTTATAGACAACTCTCAGAAAATAATGGATTCTGCTTGACAGCAGAAAGGGAAATGGTACAGCTGAAAGAAGTTTACCGACCGGTTCTATCCACACAGTGCCTGGTAAACCATTTGGCTTGGAAATGGTTACGACTAGAGGGAGGCTTGCTGAAAAATGTGCTGTACAGCAAGTGCCTGACTGCTGAACTTGGTTCTAGTACAACACCGACTGGTAAATTGGATTTAGAGCCTTGCGACCCAGAACTATCAACCCAGCAATGGACATGTGGATCACAGCATAGGTTGCTTTTGCAAAATCTCGAAAACGGGAAGTCTTACCGCCTAGGAAACGAGCTGGTGCTTACAAACTGGCAAGTAACCTCTGGTACACTAATTTTAAGCGCAAATTTGGAAAGCAGAAACACTACTGATGTTAGGAAGTGGATTATATACTCAGTAACAGAAGCATCAAGAGCATTGGCGGTTTGTGAGTCATTTTCAGTCGTGGATGAGTCGACACATTTGATCGAAACAAGCGCGGGGGGCGAAGTGGTGGGTGAACCTTGTGTTTTTCCTTTCATCAGAAACGGAGTCGAAGTTTGGCAGTGTGTACCACACAACAGCCTCCATATATGCGCCACAACTCGAAATCTGGACCGCCACCCTAACTCTTGGGGTGTTTGCCCTGAAAATAAACGCGGCACCTACTCCGAGCCGACAGGGCCGTATTTTTGTAGTAAGCCCTGTGGTGGGGGTCGGGTGTGCAGAAAACGGAAATGTCTTTTTCCGCCGTGCGTTGACGTACCGTGTCTTTCCGACGTATGCGACGGCGGCGATACAAGTTGTGGCGGCCAAACTTGCAACACATACCCTTGCACAGGGGATACAGTGCTGACAATAAACGGCAACTCACAGCAGTTCCCAGCGGATGGAATAATGACACTTCTCAAACTAGGCCCCGTGTCGAAATGCGCGTTCCCTTACATTTTAGACGGCGAAGTAAAGGAAAAATGCGTGGTCGACTTTCGAAGGGACATAGCGTGGTGCTCGCTCACAGAAAACTACGACAAACATCAGAAATGGGGCTACTGTCTTGACCGGTATCAGGGCGCCTGGACCACGTGGAGTATATATCAAAACTCTTGCTCTAGGACATGCGGTTCTGGAAGATTGACTTTGTTCCGCAGATGCCGATTTCCGCCATGCACCGACTCAGAACGGAAAACAGGCGGCGTGTGTAACACTAAGCCCTGCCCTGAATGCTTTAATGGAAATGGAGCGGACTATAGAGGCAGCGCTAGTTTTTCCAACGATGGTACAGTTTGTCAAATGTGGAACCAGCAGTCACCGCATGCGCATAGCGACACCTCGCCTGACACCTACCCGGAGTTGGTAGAGAATTATTGTCGTAACCCTGGCGGTCTAATGAAGCAACCGTATTGCTATAGGAATAGTAACAATGACCCGGATAAGATGTATTGTGATATACCGAGATGTGGTGTCAATGTAACGCTTCCTGGGATCCCGTACAGTGTACCAGTCCAGGACGATTCGTATTCAGCAAAACCGTGCGTTTTTCCGTTCAAGTTTCGAGACGAATGGCACGACCGATGCACACTTACCGACGAGTTTTTGGTCGGGAGAGAAAAGTGTGCGATAACCAGCGCCCCCAACCCGGAGTATAGATACTGCCCTGCGTTTTACCGGGGAAAATGGTCGGAATGGAAATATCCGGGCGATTGCACTGCAAACTGCGGCGGTGGGTACGAAATCGGTTACCGCGTTTGTTATTTGACGCCTTGCGATGGTAAACCGGTGCAGATCCTAAAGAACAAACCGTGCAACACTCACCCTTGTACATGGACTCAACCGGGTAGAAGCGATTGTTTTAATGGAAGAGGTGTACTGTATAACGGGACCATTAACACTGTGATATCGCTAAGTCCGTGTGAGAACTGGCGAGGAGTTTATAAAGCTATGATCGAGGCCGCTGGTTTGAGCACTCACAATTACTGCAGAAACCCAAATCCGAGTGTAAGGGCAGGACCTTGGTGTTACGCAAGGGGGGATCAGACATGGCAGTATTGCAGTGTACCGCGGTGTCCTACTAAAGAGGGGGAGATATTTGCGATTCCGTACAGGTATAAAGCGCTGAATGCTACCAGTGTGCCGTGTGTGTTTCCATTTGTAGGCGCAGGTGGTCAGGCGTTTGGTCACTGCTCTAAGATTAATCCCAGACGACCAAACGCTCTTAAATACTGCGGATTCAAAAAGGCGAACTCTCTAACACCAACTGTGTCCGGGTTGAATACTATCCAACAAGCGCTGATAGGCCTTCAACGCGGTATTTTCGGCGTTTGCCCGAAAAGCACGGAAGGCACATGGACGAGTTGGGTCACTACAGGCCGGTGTAGTGTTGAGTGCGGGGGAGGTAGTGTTGTGATGAGGCACAGATGTCTTCATCCGCCTTGCACAACTGGCACCTCGAAATCGGACGGTACGAGACCGTGTAACACACAAGATTGTCTCTCATGCCTTCAAGGAAACGGTCGTCTCTACCGAGGAGATGTAAAGCAATCTGCGAACGGCAACGCCTGCCTACCGTGGTCGACACATCAGTCATCTCAGAGCTTATTCCCGCAATCTGAGTACCCTGAACTCCAGGAGAATTTCTGTCGAAATCCTGGGGGTCAAACCGTGCTACCGTGGTGTTACACGAATACTAATATGTGGAAGAGTTACTGTGAACTGCCACACTGCTCCGACGATAGCCTGCACACGATACCGTATACCATACCTAGTATGCGGAAATCAAGGACAGGGGGTGCCCTGCCATTTTCCGTTTCGGTATAAATCGGATTGGTACTTTTCCTGTTTCCTGCACGAGGATACAGGCGTGACCGAATGCTTGTGTCCGATGACGGATGATGTATCCGAC
>CH000659.1:142324-155874 GCA_000149265.1 Ciona savignyi | reverse complement strand
AAAACCTTGACTTGTAGTAAAATGTGTGGCGGCGGAGAGACTCTCTTTGTGAGAGAATGCCTTTACCCTTCGTGCGTTGGTAGCAAATTTAAGTTCGAAGGGCCCTGCAACACCCACGAATGTTCTTTCAGTAAAACGCTAGTTGAAAATGTTGACTGTTTCATCGGCGAAGGTCTGGGTTATTCCGGGGAAGTCTCTGTAACCTTGTCCGGTCGTAACTGCCAACAGTGGTCCTCAAAATCGCCCCATACACACAGATACATTGTCAGTGGGTCTGGTATTGAGTTAAATGGGGCGATTTGCCGCAACCCTAGTCCGTACGGGAAGCGTAAGGGTCCGTGGTGTTTTGTAGATGATATAGAAGTTAGGTGGGAGTATTGTAATATCCCGAGATGCCCTGCCCATGAAGGAGAGATTGTAACATTCGATGGACCCGATGATAATAAAGTCTGTAAGTTCCCGTTCACTGTAAGCGGTGTCGAACACAACGAATGTATCCCGAGAAAAATCACCCATATCTCCGAGAGCGGTGCTCAAACTGAAAGCGAGGTTCATTACTGCGCTACCTCTAGGGACTTAGAAACGACCGGAATGCAGGGCTCGAAATGGGGGATATGTCCGTCTGCAGTTGTGGGCACGATATCGGCGTGGACACTTTGGCCCGAGCCCTGCACGGCTGTGTGTAATGGTGGTCGATTCAGGTACAAGAAACACTGCAGATATCCGCCCTGTAATGTTGAAGTGATGGAAAAATATGACGGGACTTGCAACACACAACCCTGTCCTGAATGCTACAACACTGGCGGTACAAAGTACAGAGGAACTTACAACAGGTTTCCCGATGTACCATGCTTAAAATGGAACGATGCCAGAGTACCTAAAACCGAATTCACGAATCCGGACGATTTAGGCGACAGTGACCACTCGTTTTGTAGGAACCCAATACCTGGTCGATATAAAGCGCCATTCTGCTACGTTTCATACGAAGGGGAGTTAAGCTTAAGGATATGTGACATTCCGCGCTGTAATATGAGTGAAGATAGATTGGTCACAGTTGGCTCTCCGCGCGGGTTTGACCAAGAAGGAAAATACTGCACTTTCCCGTATCTTTTCCGAGGCACGACGCATCATTCTTGTGTGGTGTATCGAAACCAGTATATGTGTGGTACGCATAGGGGGCAATACGGATACTGCTCGAAGTGGGACCAGGGCGTTTGGGGCGCATGGACAACGACGCGCGTTTGTACGAAAGTTTGCGGAGGTGGGACAATTGTGTACGCGCGGCGGTGTCGATACGAGCCTTGTAGAGGGGTGCGGCAGAAAACGGGTGGTACTTGTAACAGCCAAGCTTGTAATAAGCATACTACTTGTTATGACGTCATCTCAAAAGGGCGGGAGTTTATCGGAAAAAATCCGTTTTTCTCAGAAGGGCGGCCTTGCTTACCCTGGGGCGTAAACGGTCATTCAAATGGAGGGGTGTGCCAAAATCCGCATGGAGCTAAGCCAAGACCGTATTGTAACTTATCTCCGCAGTCCAGCGGTGATGGTTTTGCATATTGCGCTGTACCAGCATGCCCGGACTTAAACCAACCGATAATGGTTGATGTGGGAAACGAACAGCATCGCTTAAAGCGGTACCCGTGCGTATTTCCGTTCATAAGTCGCGGCGTGAGTTATAGTCAGTGTACAAACGCACAAACTCCAAGTACAAGAAACCCAACTTCAAGTTTCTGGTGCGGAACTGTTGATAATGTTGACGATTTCGCTGATACTGAGTGGGGTTATTGCGATGACGAAGCGAAAGGTACGTTTTCGCAGTGGTCGACCGTCGGACGAAAATGCACGTCCGCGTGCGTTTATTTCCTCAACCGAACCTGCCTCTACCCGCCGTGCGAAAAACGCGACTGGAAGTTAAGTACCGAGATATGCGACGGTGATTCGTGCGTCAAACCGACGTGGACTGGCTGGTCTAAATGGACGACGTGCAGATCGTGCGTGATCGTACAGACACGGACGAGGAATTGTCGGATAAGCGGAGGACTTATCAACCAGCGCAACAAATGCAAAGGACATTCGTTCCAAACTCAAAAATGCGCAAGTCCGGACGCTAGTTGCGATACAAACTACGCAGAGGGGCATTTAACGAAGGAAAAGATAATAAGCATGCAAGTTGCGTATAATAAGATTAAGAATATTGGTAATTCAGCCTTTTGTGCCAAATTGCATTGTAATATTCTGTTTTTCTTCTTTGCGGTATGCCTGTTTCAGATCACTTAGTTGGTTGGATGTATTGAAATATCTTTTATAATATACTGCGACATAATCACACACACACCCTCCTACAATTCCCCATTTCGGGATTAACATGAGTAACCTATTCTATCCACTCATGTTTATAGCATTTCTTGCGATTTCTGCCACTTTCGCGTCATTTTAAGCATTTTCCTGTTACTGTCATTGTAATTTAAGTGATTTGAATATGGATTTTAACTTAGAAATCGACACGTATTTTTTTTGTACTTAAATAAAGCCATAACTTTCAGAACCCCCCCAAAATCAACTTGGAAACTGGCCAGCGTTGGACAATAAGAAAGGATATTTATGTTTATCCCCGTGAACGGGAAAACCAAGGCGGTTAACACACGGGTAATCGTCAGATCCCACCGTCTGGTTAATGGAGCTATTGTAGTGTGTTGTGTATGATTCACACGTTCCTTTACTTTAGTAAAACCCATAATTCCGCTAGATTCAGGCAATTTCACTTTAGTGCCTAGATAGAGGCTCCAAATTAAAAACTAGTAACCTTAAAATTACCTGAATAAATAAGATTGTACACTAATTTCAACGGCTTCAAATTCGGCTCAATTTGCCAATTATGACACATTGATAAGACAGCTAACTGGACAGTGCAGTCACGCACTTCACCGAGGTCAGTTGTGTCCACCACATAACTGGACATTGGCAGCGGCTCCAATTCGATGGGGAATGTGTTAGGTGAGAAGGCAAGGCATCCTAGAGTGTGGAATAATAAAATGTTAGTTTGTCCAATCGACTAGCTTGGTGGGTTAGTGCGTCGACTTTCAACCAAAGGGTTTTACGTTCTAAACTGGTCGCTTGCTAGTCTGTTTTGTCCCTGGGCAAGACAGTTAAAAGACATTGCCTGAACCTAGTGGATTAATGGGTTTTACTAAATTAAAGGAACGTGTAAATCATACATAACACACTTCAATAGCTCCGGTAATCTGACGATTGCCCATTTGGTAACCCCCTTGGTTTTCCCATTCAAGAAAATTAACATAAATATCCTATCTCACAGCAAATGAACTTTATAGCACAAGAAACATGCCGTCATACAAATTTCCATATGTACAAATATGGATGACTGTGGAATTGGTTAATTCTTCTAGAAACTTCTCTTTGGTGGCTTCTTGATCCAAAATTGGAGTGGTATCAAGATATTGTGAGACCTGCAGAAAGTTTGTTGCATTATGTTTATCTTCTATGCAAGCCGATTTAAATTGATGACGATTCATTAGATACCATTGGGTTAAAGCAATGTAAAGTGGCTTGCTCAGGTGCACAGTAATACACCTCATGCCCACAGTCAAGTTGCTGGAGCTATTACAGTGTGTAGATTATCAGACATGACTTTCAATTTGGACGACTTATTAGATACCACTGGGTTGGAGCAATGTAAAGTGGCTTGCTCAGGTGCACAGTAATAAACCGTGTTGAAATTACTGTATAATAAAACATAAAAGCTAAGATAACCCTGTTAAAATTCATGAAAGGGACAGCATAGGAGGAGTTATCACACAATTAACACAATCAACCAGACAGGGGCTGGTTTCAATACCACAACTGGGCTGATGGCTGACGCTCTAAACCAGTGCTTCGCACCCTTTTTTACTCAAGGCACATTTAGAAATTTACTAAATTTGACATCACACTGTAGGCAAAATTATACAATGTGAGGTCTTCTAAAAAGCTATTTATATTTAATTTTATATTAGCGAAGTGTCTAATCGCCGTGATATTTAAATTTTCAAAAACCAAAATCCTTTTTTTGCTAAAATATGTGTTTAAAACACTGGTTGCGAAGAACTGCTTTAATCAACTGAGCTAAAGGAAAAAACAAATACCTCAATACATTCCTTTCTTCCATTCTGAAATCGACACTTTGGCAACCAGCAAGTTTCGTGGAGTTGCAAAGTTTTAAGATATTTGGGGCAACCGATGACACTGCATTTTAATGCAGGGAATGCCTGAAAAAGTTTAATGCTTCAAAGTTCGACATATATTCTATAAAAGGATTTATTACCCTCTTTATTCGACCAGTTAGTGTGGTGGTTTAGTGCGACGGCTTTCAACCGAAAGTTGTAGGTTCGAAACTGTTCGCTAGCTAGTTGTTTGTGTCCTTTGGCATGGCACTTAACGAACATTGCCTGAACCCAGCGAATCAATGGGTTCTACTAAATTTAAGGAACATGTGAATCATATACAACACATTGCAATAGCTGCAGTAACCCTTGAGGTGATCTGATGATTGCCCATTTGTTAATTCCCTTGGTTTTCCCATTTACAGGAAAAACATAAATATTCTATCCTATCTTTTGTTTATTTATAAAACAAAGATTAAACAATTTAAGTCAAACTTTAAAAAATGTGACTTGGATAAAAAAGATTTTCATGTTTATCCTCGTAAATGGAAAAATGTCTTTCAACGAAGGGTTGCAAGTTCGAAACTGGTCGCTAGCTGGTCGATTCTGTCCTTAGGCAAGGCACTTAACAGTAAATGCCTAAACCAGGGTTTAATGGGTTCTATTATATTGAAAAAAATATGGGATAGAATATTCATGTTTATCCCCGCAGAAAAGGTGTCGCACTAACCCGCCAGACTAACGGTTGGACTAACATTGCGATCATAGATAACACACTTCAATAGAATAGAATTTTCTTAAACCTGGTCCTGGGATACCTGTTTTGTATTGTCTTGTACATTTTGCAATAAAAGTATTTCGTTGTAGGTTTTTAAGTTGCTTGGATATATGTTTATCCCCATATGTAGAAATATGGTAGAACACAACATAACACAATATAAGAAGCATGGAAAATACAACCGTTATTTTTTAATGAATTCCTTAAGCTGTTTTCCTAAGATGACCATGTTTATTCATATTGTATATTTTACAATAAAAAGTTAAACATTTATGACCGGGTTATCCTGCATACCACAATGAAGATATAAACAACAAAACAAACCTGTTTATACGGCGTGAAGTATCTTGGAGACTTCAATACGTTAGTTCCTGTAGCTGAACAAGTGACCAGTCCAGTGATGCCTCTATCCAGTCCCAAAGCTTCCAATGATTCCAATGCGGTTTCTTCATAACTTTTTAGCAATTCGTTTCTAAACAATAATGACTTGTAGGGTGGGTGCGTGTTTGGTTTATTTATATCCTCGTGCCCACAGTCGAGTTGCTGGAGCGATTAGAGTGTATGTATGGTTGGTTTATTTATATCCTCGTGGGTGGTAGACCAGGCTTTATCCACGGGTATCGTAAGACACCTCATGCTCACAGTCAAGTTGCTGAAGCTATTATAATGTTTGGATGGTTGGTTCATTTATATCCTCGTGGGTGGAAAACCAGGCTTTATCCATGGGCATCGTAAGACACCTCATGCCTACAGTCGAGTTGCTGCAGCTATTACAGTTTGTGGATGGTTGGTTCATTTATATCCTCGTGGATGGGAAGCCAAGCTTTATCCACGGGTATCGTTTGACAACTCATGCTCACAGTCAAGTTGTTGTGTTAATTGGAAATATTACCATTTACAATAAATCAGGTATAGCCTTTTTAATCCAATTTCTACAGTAAACATCTGTAAACTATATCAAAAACAAAGTATTGTTAACCTTCTTCTGTTGGATTGGGACTTGGGCTTTAACTCCTTTTCTTTAGCAGGTTTTCTAAAAATGAAGAATTTTACAATAAAAATATTAATATATTAGTTTGAGTGAAAAGCAGGATTTATATCTACCACGTGTATGACATATACATGTATGCATTTATATCCTTGTGGGTGGAAAGCAAGGCTTTATCCACGGTTATTGTAAGACATTTTATGCTCACAGACCACAGTCAAGTTGCTGTAGCTATTAAAGTGTGTGGAAGGTTGGTTCATTTATATCATCATGGGTAGAAAAGTTTCCACAGGTATCGTAAGACACCGCATGCCCACAGTCGAGTTCCTGCAGCTCTATTCACCAGCAATTTCAATAACCCACATATCAATCACTATTATTTTACTGCCAATCTCAAATTTTACCTGTCAATCACAGAAAGACAAGGAGCCATTGTCAGATTGAATTTTTCACCCAAAGTTTTTCCATCAATTGGGTTAACCAGCTGATCAAATGGAACCTAAAAATTAAGGATACACTTCTTTATATACTTTTTTGTATTCATTCACTTACCTTATTTCTGCTCACCAGAATTATTCTATTATGATAAATGTTTGCTAAATGTGAAAGAAATATGAAAAGTACAATTTTGACTTAATGCTTTTTTTGCTTAAACTATCCTACAACGCCATGCATTATGCTGTAATTGATAATGGAATTCATATACATTCCAAAACATCTTGATATAAAAAGTACATTTTTAATTATTTTTAAATAAACCAACCGTACCTTACAAAGATATGAATCAGTAACAACACATATATTGGTTTGGTCTTCAAGTGCAGATATAACCGAATGTACAGGCTGAATCAGAATCGAATAAATTTCTTTCAAAGTTTCAAGTTTTCCGATGTTTTCAGTTTTCCCTTGTGGGTTAAAGAGAAAGATTTAGATTTCTCTGTCTGACATAATAATTGTGAGTTAGTACGTTGTCTTTTAGCCAAAGGGTTACAGCATTAAAAATGGTTGCTAGATGGTCAGTTGTGTTTTTGGGCAAGGCATCTAATAGACATTGTACGACCGGTTATTCTGGCAGTTTAGTGCGAAGCCTTTTAACTAAAAGGTTGAAGGTTCTAAACTGGTCGCTAGCTAGTAGGTTGTGTCCTTAAGCAAGGCACTTAACGAACATTGCCTGAACCAAAAGGAATGACACGTTCTACTAAATTGAAGTAACATGTGAACCATACATAACACACTACAATAGCTCCGGTGACCCAATGGTGGGCACGAGATGATCATAAGACTGACTGTGAGGTAATACCCATTCATAGGGATAATCATGAATATCCTATCCTAACCATTATGCCAAAAATCATATTTACCTTTTCCACAGATTAATTCTCCTTCTGTTGCAGCAGACTTTGGCAACACATTCTCACCAAGATCCACGTTTTCTCCACATACTTTGGTTTGAGCATTTGGTCCCAACATGTCTCCAGCACCTTTATTAACGTTGGTTGGAATTTGTGGCAGCGAGACCTTTGGTTTCAAGATTGTGGGAAGTTTTGGTGGCAAACTCCTAAAAGAAAAAAATAATAAACTTTGATTATCACTAATATGGTCGGATAGGATAAGATAGGATATTCATGATTATCCCCGTGAATGGGAAAACCCAAGGGGAGTTTTAACACACTGGCAATCGTTAGATTACCTTGCGCCCACCGTCGGGGTACCGGAGCTTTTGCAGTGTATCATTCACATGTTAGCATAATAACATAGGATCATTATGTCTATGATAATAAATTTAAAAATGCGTTATCACACTGGTCAAATGAACATGTTTATCCTCCTGTTACCAAAGTGTGTTAAATATGCTTGAGCAGTTAATTCAGTTTTTAGTGAAACCCATTAATCCCATGGTGCTAGGTTAACTGCTTTGCCAAAGAACACAACCGACTGACCAGCAGTTGGTTGTGATCCTTCAACCTTCTGTTGATGGTCGTTTTAACCACCAACTTTTCCATGCAGAATAATCCCAGAGATTATGTTAGTCCGACTGATTATGGTGGTGGAGTGATGTCGCCTTTCAAGCAAAACGTTGCAGGTTCGAAACTAGTCTAGTTTGTCGGTTTGACATTAAGCAAGGCAATAAATGGACATTGCCTTAACCCAGCGAATTTATGGGTTTTACAAAAAATAAAGGAATGTTTAAACACAACACACTGCAATAGCTTTTCTAACCCAATGGTGGGTACGAGGTGATCTGAAGATAACCTGTGTGTTAACGCCCCCTTCTCTTTTAACTGGAAAAAACATAATTATCCTCAACCGTATATGCACAAAAAAGCAGCGATCACCTATTCTCTGTATTAAATATCGTGCATTCATTCAATGACAAACTGTTCTTATCACGGCGTTGCAAATCTTCAACCAGACTTTCCAATCTATCCATTGTTTGGCTTGCATCCACCACATGGTCACATAATAAGTAACTTTGCTTCATTTCCGTCCCGTTTTGCATTACGTGCAGCAAAAAGCCTAATTAGAATGGAACAGTTAATTGCGTGGAATAGTATAATACACTTACTTTTATCTTTAAAGGTGGACAAAAAAGTACCCACCGTTGGGTTACTGGAGCTTTTCAGTGTGCTGCGTTGGATTGAAACGTTCCTTTAATTTGGTAGAACCCATTATTCCACTGGGTTTAGGCAACGTCCGGTAAGTGCTTTGCCCAAACATACAACCGAGTAGCTTGTGGTTCCCAAACTTTTTTAAAAAAGATTCAAAATGGACCCCTTGCAATGTTTGGTGATATAGTGAAGACTAAAAAATTAATGATCACAACAACAAAATCAATGTGCCGTAATGTAGTGAAAAATAGGCCTACACAGAGCAAAAATATACCAAATCCCTTTCACAGACCTCCTAAAAGTGCTTCACAGGTTCTAAAATGTCCACAGACCCCAGTTTGGGAACCACGAAGCTAGTGGGCAGTGTTTTGTATTTGATTGAAATGTTCCTTTAGTTACAGCAAAACCAAGTTACCTTAGCTAGCACTCATCGAACATTACCCAGTGGAATGATGGGTTTTAACAAATTAAAGAAACGCATCAATCATACACAACACATTGAAATAGCTTTATTTATTGATTGCTTATGTGAAAACGCATGTGTTTTTCTGTTCATGGGGATAAACCATGAATATTTTAGTAAATCATATGCCAAACCAACTTCTCTAGTCATCAGGCCAGATGTGGGAAACTAAAGTTCTTGGTGGCCGGATTATTACATTAATAGTATTCAATATCTTTATTACAGGGTATGGTTAGATACAGTATGCGGGACGGTCAAAATCCCTTTACGGCCAAACACGGGCCAGACCCTATCCATGGGCCTGTAGCGTTCTTAATTTTATTTAACCCATTGTTGATTTTTAAGTTTGTTTTACGTTTAAACCTTTCGCGCATCTGTTTTATCCCCGACTTGTGTGTAGTGACTTTGTTCGACTTTGAAATTTGTTAGTAAACGACGAGACCTGTCCGAGAGTGGTCGCTTGTTTTATTTTCTGGGACTGTAATAGCCAAGTACAGGCCTGGTACTTGGAGGGTCGCTACAGATATACAAGCTAATCCCCACAGGCCGTATGTTGCCCATGTCTGTCCTGAGCACTTGAGTGCTAGGATAAACATGAATATCCTGTTATTTTCCCACCATGTGGATATAAATGATCATCCTCTACAACCAACTTAAATATTTAACAAAGAAATACCTCCGTCACAAAATGTATAATACAAGACAGTCATTTCAGAACCAGCTACAAGAACATCATCTGCTTCAATCCTTCTTACATTTGGAGCCATTTTCTCTGTGTAGCCTGCAATGTTAAGCCTTGGAATATTGTATATATGTTTGGATGAAGATTGTTGTGGGATGTAAATGGGTCAGAACACCTCACGCCCGCTGTCGGGTTAACGGAGCTATTGCAGTGTGTTGTGTATGAATCACATGTTTCTTTAATTACGTATAACCCAATAATTAGCTGGGTTCAGGCGATATCCGTTAAGTTCTTTGCCCAAGAACACAACCGACCAGCTAGCGACTGTTTTCTACCGTAACCCTTCACCTGAAAGGTGACACACTTAATCACCAGACTAATCTGTAGGACAACTTTACTGTGGGCAGAAGGTAATCTGACGATTACAAATGTGATAACACATTTTCCCATTTATGAAAAATATAATATATTAACAACATACCTTTTATATTGAGTTTAGGCAAGGCGGCCATTTTGTTTTTCATTCGAAAAAAATCCAGACTTCTCTGGCATTCTGACATTGCCAAAGACAGCTTATTCTCTCCCAGCCTGTGTAGTACTACCTGGAAAAAGCAATGTTAACATACAGGTTGGTATAAGTACCACCTGGAAGAAAAAACGTTATCATACAGTTTGGTATGAATGTAGTACAAGAAATGTAGGTCATGTTTATAGGTATGGAATATCACCATCAATAGGAAAAAGCTTGGCCATCACACAGGCGTCTGATCACTTTGTGCCCACCGTCGAGTTACCGGGGCTATTGCATTGTGTTGCGCATGATTGAGACTTTCCTTTAATTTAGTACAGTGGTTCCCAACCTGGGGGTCGCGACCCCTTTGGGGGTCGCAAAGCATGTTAAAGGGGGTCGCGAAGCTGTTGCTAATGTAAGAACAAAGGTGAATGTCAGTAGGACCGGGTACCGTTACGCTAGTAGTATTTGCTATCTTGTGGATAATTTTTCATTGGACATTTTATTCGGACTGCTTTGTAGCGCAATATTATTGCGTCAGTATGCGTCCACTGTGAAGTCATATCGTCCACTGTGATGTCATAAACTATGACCACATGACTGTAAACGTGCAATAGCTGGAAATTGAAACTTTATTAGGGAAGTAGCCTAGTATATTATACAACAGAAATCAATCAAGACTTGAATTTGTTAAAATAGTTAAAGGGGAGCTTAGCTGCAGACCTACAAAGGTAACCATCGCACTGATTTGCTATAATAAATCCAAGTAAAACAGTTTTGTGCTTACTTTCTAAGTTTGCATTTAGGATAGAATATAAGTGTGGGTCACGAAATCTGCGAAAAATTTTAAGGGGGTCACCTGGATAAAAAGGTTGGGAACCACTGATTTAGTAGAACCAATCAATTCGCTCGGTTCAGGCAAAATAGGTTAGGTATTCATGTTTATCCCGGTGAATGGGAAAACCAAGGGTTAACACTCGGGCAATCTTCAGATCACCTCGCAGCCACGGTAAAAAAGTGGTAAGAATGCTGAAAAATTATATATTTTACATTCAGGCATCATAAGTAAACTTTCTTATTCAAATAGAATCCCAAAGTTTAATGATTAAATATATAACATTTATTTTTGTTAAAATCTACCTTGTTTTCTTAGGCGAGTTGATGGAAATATTACACTGTGTGTCTGCCTAGCGATATAACGTAGACATCCCTGTATCCCTTAAATGCTTATTCCAATCCAAGACAGAATATGGCCAGGATGAATCATACACAACACACTGCAATAACTCCGGTAATTGGACTTTGGGCGCACAGTGATTTGAAGATTGCCTGTGTGTTAACCCCCTTGCGTTTTCTCCATTCACTCTCATAAAACAGGACCATCCTAACCCATTTTTTGCATTTTTTCGCAAATAAAATGAAACCAAATTCACCTGTAGTGCAGAGAACGATTTCTCTAATTCCATTTTTTCGTCGATGTTAAAAATATCAACCCCATCAATTGCTAACACTGAGAACTTATCCACCAGACCTATGATGTTCATGTACAAGATTTCAGCCGCACGGTTCAGCTCCTAAAGATGGTAAAATGGAACATTCTAGAAGAGAAATGGGCAAACTGTCCGGCTGGTTAGTCTGGCGGGTAAGTGCAACGCCTTCTAATCGAAAGGTTGCAGGTGCGAAACTGGTCGATAGCTAGACGGTTGTGTTCTTGGGCAAGGCACTTAACGGAAATTGAGGTGATCTGACGATTTCTCGTGTGTTACCACACGAGCCACGTCAGATCAACTCGCGCCCACCGTCGGATTACCAGAGATATTGCAGTGTCAAGTTTTGAACCTGCAACCTTTCAGTTGAAAGACGTCACACTAAACCAATAGACTAATCGGTTGGACGATTCAAATGGATAAAATAAATTGGACATTTAAATCATTAAAATTAAATTATGAAATTTAAATAATCTGACTTATTCCAAATCGTTATATCAGATAATTCTTAGAATACTGACGTTTATTCCTATTTACCCAATTACCTTTTCAGATGTAGAGTGCTGAGTATAAAGTGCTGCCTTTAATTCCAACTTTTTTGTCAGAAGTTCCGAACCAGACTTTCGTGCGAGAGATAACGCACACTCAGAATGGTAAAGAGCATGGCTGTAACGACCCTCATGTCCATACACATCTGCTTCCTATTATGTGGAAGATTGCAAACAGATTAAAAATGGGAAGAGAGAGATGTGGGAAAAATGTAATTAAACACAAGTTTTTCCTCTGATACTGGACAGGATATTCATGTTTATCCTTGTGAATGGGAAAACGCAAGGGGAGTTGACACTTTCGTCAAATTACACCCACCGTCGAGTTATCGGAGCTATTGCAGTGTGTTGTGTATGATTTACTTGTTCCTTTAATTTGGTAGAACCCATTAATCTGCTGGGTTCAAGCAATGTTCAATAAGTGCCATACTCTGGGACACAACCGACTAGCTAAAGCAAGGATTCCCAAGCTTTTCTCAGGACGACCCCAAAGACAACTTTAACGTGCTCAGTGTGACCCCAGGTCAATATGCATTTTTTACGAAACATTAAAACTTCTCTCACTGGACTTTTGAGTTTGGTCATAGTGGTATTAAGTAAATCCGGCCCGTTGGTCTAACGGTTAAGTGTGTCGCCTTTCAATCAAAAGGTTGCAGGTGCGAAACTAGTCGCTAGCTAGTCGGTTGTGTCCTTGGGCAAGGCACTTTACGGACATTGCCTGAACCCAGCGGATTAATCTGTTTTACCAAATTGAAGGAACGTTTCTATCATATACAACACACTGCAATAGCTCCGGTAACCCGACGATGGGCGCGAGGTGATCTGACGATTGCCCGTGTGTTAACCCCCTTGGTTTTCCCATTCACGGAAATAAAGATGAATATCCTATCCCTATCCTCCTATCCCCTTCCCTAAATTAAGCTAAAACTTTTTTATTTTATTTAAAATTTAAAATAACGAAATTACAACAAAATAAAACAGTTTGAAAATTAAAAACTTTGTTTATTGGGAAAAGTCACTTTCGTACATCCATCATTTACCATACGCCAGTGACCCCACCGACCCAATGACCTGTTTGCAACCCACCTACTTATCACTCCGATCCCAATTTGGTGTCAAAACCCCGTGTTTGGAAACACCTGAGCTAGAGACTAATTTTGAACCAGCAACCCTTCGCTTAAAGACAGCACACTAAACCTCTAAGCTAATATACTTGTAGATGGGAAATCGAAAAGGGGCACTTTTTAATTTAATTTTATGAAACGGATTAATCCACTAGATACAGGGCGCAGTTTGCTAAGCGAAGGACACAATTGACTAAATC
>CH000659.1:85413-140041 GCA_000149265.1 Ciona savignyi | reverse complement strand
CCACCCACCAACGCTCCTACCAATTAAGCTAACCAGCGGAAGAAAATCTTACTTTGATCATTCATGCGTTGAGTTGTATCATCCAACCATGTTTTGTTTGTTTTGTAAGCCTTCAACGCCGACTCGTAGTTTCCATTTTCTTCATGTAAACGACCAAGCAGAAAATTTGCCTGCATGAAACTAATGATAACCACCATCAGCTGTTATAAAATTGAGACCCAGTACTTACAACCAAGTACAAAGTGTCCTTGGGAAGGGCACTTAACAGTTTTATTATCATCAGATTTACTAGGTTAAACAATACCTAAAACAAATTCTTTTTATCATCTATCTTGTAAAATATCCAGTAACCCAACTGTGGGCATGGGGTACTTTGATTTGACAAAGCGGCTAATATAACTAATTGAAACCTGTATATTTTAAAGCCATTTTACTATGCAATGTTGCAATCTAAAACACAATGCCAAATAACAGGATGTTGTCTTATACACCATAGACTTTCAATAAATAGATAAGATAAGATAGGATATTCATGTTTATCCCTGTGAATGGGAAAACACCTCGCGCCCACCGACGGATTACCGGAGCTACTGCAGTGTGTTGTGTATGATTCGTTTAATTTGGTAGATGTCCTCCTTGCCTAAGAACACAACCGATTAGCTAGCGATTTAGTTTCGAACCTGCAACCTTTCAGCTGAAAGGTGGCGCACTAACCCACCAAGCTAATCAATCAGACCAAAAGGTACAATTCCAACCCCCATTGTATCAATGGGTTCTGCTAAAACAGAAGAAATACCTCCTTTATATAAAACACACTACAATAGCTTTCATGACATGAGAGTAAACGCGAGGTAATATAATGATTAAACTGACATACCACTCTATTTGTATTTATACGGTATTATGAATATACCTTTAAACAAAAAGCAGCAGAAATGCCTGGACTATAAACAACACACTACATTAGTTCTTTTACCAAACAGTATAGGCCCTAATAATCTCTTTGCATTTTCTTGTCACAGGGATAAAACATAATCATTGTATCCTATACCTTTCTACAAAATTAAATAACTTCTCATTCATACACGAAATGCTGCAATAGCTTTGGTAACCAGATGGTGGGTGCGAGGTGATCTGATGATTAAAGATTTGGTAATGTTGCCCTTGCGCTTTCCTATCCACAACAATATAACATGATTATCCCATCCTCGTACCGGTAAGTCTGGTTGATTAGAGCGTTGCCTTTCAACCAAAGGGTTGCAGGTTTAAAACTGATCCCAGGCTAGTAAGTTGTGTCCTTTCGCAAAGCACTTAACAGACATCGCCTCAACCCAGTAAATTATGGGTTCTATCCAATTGTAGGAACATGTAAATTATACAAATCACACTACAATAGTTTTGGAAACCTGACGGTGGGTGCGAGGTTATCTGACGATTGCCTGTGTGTTAACCCCCTTGGTTTTCCCATTCACAGGAATAAACATGAATATCCCATCCTATACCTTTCTAAACTGGATTCCACGATTCTGGTCCCTCATTTCCAGCTCTAACTTTTCCACTTCAAATGCTTCATTTAAGGCTTCTCCCAACAAATCCAGTTTCTGGTACGAAGTACACAGATCCACTCTTAGTTCGTACTCAATCTCAAGTGGCCAATGATCTCTGGAATCACATTTCCATTATTATTCCTCCATAGACTGCAATTCAGTTAGTAATTCGTGTTTGTACAATTGTGTGGCTGAATGATTACTGCAACCGATTTATATACCTAATTGTATACAAAAACAGACTTAGTGGCGAACCCATACTGGGTTTGAAACTTGGCCCAACAAAAAAGTATATATTTGTGTTTTATTTTGTAATTAAATGTGACAGTACCATCACTAAGTTGTCATGCTATTCAGCTGTCTCCATACATTGTGTATATTGTTACTTGTTAACAAATAAAGCAATGTTTCCAACATATATACAACATAGGCAACTAAATCTTTTAACAAATACAAGCAGATGTTATCACACAGGCAATCTATAGATCACCTTGTGCCCACCGTTGAGTTACCGGAGCAATTTAACTTGCAGAAAAGTTAAACAAAATTAAACATCACAATTTATTTCAGTTTCTGTTGTAGCTAAAAAAATTTGGTTAACCCTCTATGTCCAATCGATTAGCTTGGTGGTTTAGTGCGTCGCCTTTCGAAGGGTTGCAAGCACCAAACTGGTCAGTGGATTTTTGGTCGAGTCCTAGGGCATTTATCGGACATTGCCTAAACCCCAGTAACCCAACAGTGGGCACAATATAATCTGACGATTCTCTGTGTTTTAACACCCTTGCTTTTTTCTATTTACGATGATAAACTTGAATATCCCATCTTATTACCTTAACTTTTGCAGATTCTTTCCCAAGGCATTAAACAAGTCTTGCCTCATAGCCAGTAGTTGCAACATAGAAACAACAGCTTGCTTGTATTCTTTCATTCGTATATGGGCTTTGCTTAATCGCAGAAGAATCTATAAAATGTTGTTTATCAAATCACTACACAGCGACAAAATCACAAAAACAACTATGCTTCAAGAAAGAGGAGATTATTCATATTTATCCATGTGAATGGGAAAACGCAAGGGGCGTTATCACATGGCTAATCGTCAGATTAACTCGCGCCCACCGTCAATTATCAGAGCTATTTCAGAGTGTTATGTATGATTGAGACCCTTAATAAACTGGGTTTAGGCAATGTCCGCTAGATGCCTTGCCCAATGACACAACCGACTAGCTCAGGGGTGGGCAACTTCTCTAGTCGACAGGCCAGATGTGAGAAAATGACGTTCTTGGTGAGCTGGACTTTCACATATTTAATATCTTAATTACAGGGTATGGTTGGGTAAGGTCTGCAGGCCGGTAAAAATCCCTTTACGGGCCGGTCTGCGATGCGAGCCATTGTTGCTTATGTCTAGACGAGCTAATGACCAGTTTCATACATACCTACAACCTTTCGGCTGAAAGGCAACACAACAAAGTGACCAAGCTAATGGATTGTATTTAAGTGAGTATCGGTAGCACATTTAACCTCAACGTAATAATTATTTTACAATACAAAATTCAATATTGGAAATACCTCTTTTTGCAATGTAACATCATTGTTTCTTAAAGACAACACAAGACATTGATCAAAGTTGATAATACTTTCCTTTGTCTGTGAATATGAATCCAAAATTAAATAAATCATGGCTTACAACTTATCTATAATTGATTCAACCATGCACATATTGTAATTAATAATTCTGTAACTCAACTCTGTACGGACAGTGTATTTCGATACCCGTGGAAAATAAACCTACTATCTACAAACTGTAATAGCTCCAGCAACTCGACTGTGTACATGAAGTGTCTTACGATACCCTTGGATAAAGCCTGGCTTCCCACCCACGAGGATATAAATGAACCAACCATCCACACACTGTTACAACTCCAGCAACTTGACTGCTTCCACACAAAATATACTCACATCTCCCATTGATTGTTGAATAGACGCCAACTCAAAGATCAACTTCATTTGCATAATCCCTTCATTGTCCATGTCTGAGTGATTTTTAACCAATACATTTTCTTTGATTTCTATACCGGTTGAGAAAAACAAGGCGGCAAATTTTGAAGAGAATTTGTTGCGATTTAATGCACATCCAATGATATAAAAGATTGTAAGAACATCTGGAAAGACAATTGAATTAGTTATAGGTGTTATCATTGTTACACCCTATGCCCATAGTCGTGTTACTTAAACTATTACAGTGTGTGGATAGTTGGTTCATTTATATCCTTGTGGGTGGGAAACCTGGATTTATCCACGGTTATCGTAAGACACCTTATGTCCACAGTCAAGTTGCTGAAACTATTACAGTGTGTAGATGGTTGGTTCGTTTATATATTACTCGTGGGTGGGAAGCCATGCTTTATCCACTGGTATCGTAAGACACCTTATGCCCACACTTGAATCGCTTGGATCGCTTAGTATACTTCGTAATTACAAAAGCCATGAAATTAATGTTAGAGTTGGGGTTAAAGTTAGTTCTGGGGTTGAGACTAGTGTTTGGGACACGGTTAGAATTACTTTCCATAGCAATCTAATCTAAGCGCTCCAAGCGATTCAAGCGCTCCAAGTGTTCCAAGCGATCCTGTAGTATTTAGAGGCACCCGGTGCATTGTGTTTTATAGGAATGAGACATACCCTTAAAGTTAGCTATACACATTAGTCCACTGGATTTATGTGAAGGCCACAAAGTGTCTTGCCGTTGTGTATGTGACAACGGGCTAGCTAGCGACCAGTTTCGAATTTGCAACCTTTAGGCCGAACACTAACCCACCATTTTATGGTGCGTAATTAAAAGTACAGGTATTTCTATGAAATACGTCTAATCTAACGGTTCTAACCTTGTTTTACAATATTCTTTGGTAGGTCGAGAAATTGTTTTGTAAAATTTACAAGTCGTTTTTCGGCAGCAGAAATCTCCGTTTGTCCTTTACTTTCAGCTTGAGTGCAATATAGGTTCTTTATCTCATTAGTCAAGTCCGATAAAGTTTCAAAAACCTCTAAACTTTCCATTTTGAGTTAAATTTGTCCATCGGAACCTTTACAGGGGAAAATGAAACCTAGTTACCGCGTCTTGTGTTTCCAGCTGTTTTGTCACAGAAATCGTAGTATTTTAGTCCCCGAAATCCGCGACATTAAATATTTTAAATGGTGGAGTGACCAAATAATTAATGCGAACAATACATATATCGATACATAAATGGTCTCGAAACTTGACCCGGTAAAAAATTAAATATTTTATGAAAAACAAATAAAAGGAACAGATGATAGGATAGGATAGGATATTCATGTTTATCCCCGTGAATGGGAAAACCAAGGGGTTAAAGCACACAGGCAATTGTCAGATCATTTCTCGCCCACCGTCGGGTTACCGGAGCTATCGCAGTATGTTGTATATGATAAACATGTTCATTCAATTGAGTAAAACCCATTAATCCGCTGGGTTCAGGTAATGTCCGTAAGGTGCCTTGTCCAAGAACACAATCGACTAGCTAGCGAAACTGCAATCTTTCGTTCGAATGGCGTCGCACTAAACTACCAGACTAACCGGTCAGAGGAAAACAGTGAAATAGGTAAAAAGAAATATGATCATTGAATGAGGATTAGGGCGTTATGGTTAGTGTTGGGACTGGGTTAGAAATTACGATTAGTTTTGAATTTAAGATCATGTTTAGAGTAGGGCTGGGAAAGAGTTTCCATGGTTTAGCAGTTGCCGTACTTTCCTATTTCCGTGCTTTTGGTGCTGCCCAATATGTTCTATAAATAATGGCGTGGCCGTTGATATTATATTTTGAAACGGTATTTAACTGAATGATTAATACCGCCAAATCACACACAGCACGCGTTTAAAACGAATCTATCAATCCACCTAGCATAAGTTGAAAACTATATTTTGTATCAGGACAACATCTTAATACGTTTATCAGAACAGGGCAGTTCTTTGTTTTATTGCGATAAAGAAGTCAAAAAAATAAAAAATTCCAATATCTTTTGTCATTTCTTTATCTGTAAAAATGTTGATTAGTAATGCAATTGTATTATAAAACAAATTTTCGGATATACAGTAATTTTCACCACTGATATGCAAATTAGAACAAAAGAATCCTTATAAAGAATGGTGTGTCTGGTTTGAGTTATTATTTAGAAGATAATTTAGAAATTCTTATATTTATAAGTATGACCGCATAGATTGGTTGGTTAAAGCGTCTCTATCTAAGATTTGTAGATTCTAAACTGGTCGCTATATACTCGGTTGTGTTCTTGGGCAAGGCACTTTGCAGACATCGCCCGATCCCAGTGTATTTTTCTATTAAAATTGCGGGAACTTTACAATTAAACATAACACACTGCATTAGGATAGGATAGGATATTCATTTTTATCCCCGTGAATGGGAAAACCAAGGGGTTTAACACACGGGCAATCGTCAGATCACCTCGCGCCCATCGTCGGGTTACCAGAGCTATTGCATTGTGTTGTATATATATGATAGACACGTTCCTTCAATTTGGTAGAACCCATTAATCCGCTGGGTTCAGGCAATGTCCGTAAAGTGCCTTGCCCAAGGACACAACCGACTAGCTAGCGACCAGTTTCGCACCTGCAACCTTTCGATTGAAAGGCGACGCACTTAACCGTTAGACCAACGGGCCGGACAAATTAGCTTCGATAACCTGACCGTGGTCGAGTTAATCTGACTCTTACCCGTGTGAGAACGCTCTCTGCATTTCCTCGACATTCAGTCATATAACCAGTTATATCCTAAAATACAATTGCACGCAAATCAGCGTTAATTATTGGCCACTAATTGTAACATAAAGTCTGATATATGCGACTTCCGAGATAGCAAGCGTCGGTTGGTTAACCCTTTGCCAAATTGGGACGATATTGGGCTAAGTCGCTTTTCGAACCATCGACAAAAACGGCATGGGCCCGACAATAAAGCGACATGTTGGGCCAAGCGGGTCTACCGTCGCAGCCAACTATAATCCGACGTAGGGCCGACGGCCCAAAAGACACGAGCCCGACGTTAACACGACTTGTCCGACCGACATTTGCTAGTTGGGTTTGAGGAGATTTAAATATAGTCCGTAACCTTTAGATTACTTCTTACAAACCTTCGTTGGCGCACTACTGTTCAACTGGTTTCCAAATAACGTCTCGCAGCATCTAAAAAATATGCTTTGCGTATAACAAAATAGTGTATTGAAGAACACAATTTCTGACCACCAATTCCCTAGAAAGTAGAATTGGGTTCATTTTTTTTGTCGGGATAAGTTTCAAGTAGAGGGTGGTTTTGATACTATGATCGTTTTCCTATAGGATCGGTATATGTACCGGTCGTGTTAACCATTAGTCTAAACGAACGTTTTAATTCGGGTTTAAGATAATTATAATAATTGTTGGCTACTCTAGCGTACAGACATTAACATAAAACCTCCCTTTTGTCAATTGTACTGTGCCACTAGTTTGTTTGCTCGGAACTAACATGCTTCATGTAGTTTCCCCTACATTCCCACCTTAAATATTGAAGATATCTTGTCGAGTAGGCTTGCATCCGGAAACGATCTTTCTATTAAAATGTTAAATAATTAGGAATTGCTTGCTTGTATTGATTTTGATCCTGTAGGGAAATAAATATATTGTCATATTAAGGTAGCTTTGGGCCGCAACTAAATTGGTCACAAACTACACAGTTATCCGGCCCGTTGGTCTATCGGTTAAGTGCGTCGCTTTTCAATCGAAAGGTTGAAGGTGCGAAACTGGTCGCTAGCTAGTCGGTTGTGTCCTTGGGCAAGGAACTTTACGGACATTGCCTGAACCCAGCGAATAATGGGTTCTACCAAATTAAAGGAACGTGTCTATCATATACAACACACTGCAATAGCTCCGGTAACCCGACGATGGGGGCGAGGTGATATGACGATTGCCCGTGTGTTAACCCCCTTGGTTTTCCCATTCAAGGGAATGTAAATGAATATCCTATCCTATTCTATCCTAGTTATTTCGTAACTAACCTCTAAACTCCCGATGAAGGAGTCTGTTTTTTTTCTGACGGTCACGACGACGCCTTGCCCATGAATCAACACTTTCGGTCGCAATCATCAGCAAACCCATCAAAACAATCAAGAGCACCGACTTTTTCATCTGCGAATATGAAGTTAAAGCAGGATTTGACAACCTTATACATTTAAAGCTCAAGGGCCGGTAACCTTTTGTACTTAAAGAGCCATTTTAACCGATATTACACCAAATAAAAATCACTGGGATCCGCAAAACTGATAATATTTTCACAATAAAAGAAAAACAACACTGTGTAAGAAAAATACGACTGTTTGTTTCACTTATGCGGAAGTATTAAACTTAAGCACTCGCTTCAATAGCAAAAAAATAGTAACAGCCGTATTAAAAGAATGAAAGAGCCACCCCTGGGTTAAATGCTCAACCATAACCAATAACACCAAACCTACCTTGTTTTTCTACTTTTACAAAATGACAGATTTCTGTGGAAGAGTTGTATTTATATCAAAGATATTTACATTTACAAACAAAACAAAACAGCTCAGAGAAAAAACTTTAAATGATAAGTTAAACATTCTAGCAAACCCATAAAACCCATTAATTCCGAACTGCCTTGTCTAAGTATTTTTACACAACGCGTACAATATGGTTTGTATTTACACCAAACCTGTCGACTGCCAATATTCCGCAGAACATTATTATTTAACCACACTAGACTGTGGGAACCGGATAGACTTTGGTGTAATCGATTTGGCTGATTTTAAGCAAACGTTGGACTGATATGCTAAAGCTTTTATTTTCTATGACATCTATCAAGTTGATAACATTTAGGGAAACTCTGTCTAAAAACAATCCGTGTGAGCGGTGTGCTATCTAAGGTTCTATGAGAGATTTCCATGCACTACGGAACAGTTTGTGTGCTGCAATGTTTTACGTGGTCCAATATAATTAATTTATGTGAACAATCTTGTAATGGTGATTTCATGTACATGTGTGCTGACTTATTGTTTGTTTTTTCTTGTGTCGATTTCAAACTCATGAGAACCCTTAAAGAAGAATTTTGGGTTTGTCTGTATGGCCATTTTTATCGAAATCGGTAATCTGCATGGTCTTGTGAACTGAGTTGCTGGATCTATTTCAGTGTGTGGATGGTTAGTTCATTTATATAATTGTGGTTTGGAAGCCCGGCTTTATTTATGAATATTGTAAGACAACTCATGCCCACAGTCTAGTTGCCGGAGCTATTACAGTGTATGGATAATTATACATGGACCTCAAACTGGACGACTTATTAGATACCACTGTTTTCGAGCAATGTAAAGTGGCTTGCTCGGGTGCACATTAACACCTTATACTTACAGTCGAGTTGCTGGAGCGTAATAATCAGACATGACTTACCCGGCGTATTCCAGGTGCGTTTCCGTTGATCGTGATTTTGACGAAACCACCGAACGTAAAAACCTAGCTGGTCAAATTGCCGAAAGAACCTATTAATACGTCATAGCTCTTGGCATCGTGACGTAAAAATACTAAACCGGGCTTTTAATTTTTATTTAAGGGATATTTAAATCAACTATCTGTTAAATTGCGCTTACATTGGAATGAAAGTCCGATTATTCGATCAACTTTTCGCTGGCGCCCGACGCTTTTACCGTTTGGGCTAAATGGTCGTGATGTTTTATTTTTGTTTTCGGTCGTGTGGCAGATAATGGTTGAACGGCGACCGAGTAGCATTTACCAATTGTTTACAAAGTACGGTCTTGGTGACGAGGTAATTAGCGGTTCAAAACCTAACCCAGTAAAAAAAACATTTTTCCTTTTCCACCATGAAGAAAATCTAGTTCACCCTGGATAAACGCGTCACTATTAGGCGACCAACAGTTACGTCACCATCTCGCCTGACAAGCGTGACGATGACGTCACAATTCGAAAAGTGAAGGTCATATCCGGTTCGACGCCATCTTGCAATCGAATCCCGGTATCCGGCGACGGCGGGGAAGCCCCTAATCTGCACGAAACTTTACGAAGAAGGCAAGAGGCGAGAGAGATCTTAAACGAGAGAAGTCACGTGTTGGATCGTTGTTTCGCTTCCGCTATCCGAGATTGCTATCTATAGTGTGTCTGGACGCAGAGTTAACCTTGATAACTATAAGATGGGGGAGGGAAAGATGGAAGAACGCACAGGTGAAACTCCTGAATAAAATGATAGTTAGGGCGTTAGGATCAGTAATAAGCATTGGGTTAAAGTTAGTATTCCAGTTAAGATCATAGGGTTAAAATAGTTTCCCCACTTTTATTGTGCAGTTTCCCATCTTTTAGCGTCTTGCGTCATCCATCGCAATCCTTGCGCCACGTCAACCTTTCCGTCATGCGTTGCGTTTCACCGACGCTCAAGATTCCACTCGCACAGTCCCGTTCACGATCCGTATTGCGTATAACGTTTGAAGGTTAGTTTCCTATCACCTGTTTTTTCCCACTGTGAATCGTTTTGTTATATTTTCACATCTCGTTTTCAAATGCACTTTTTGATGAAAATAAACAAAGTTTGCGTTTCTTGAATTTTGCCGTTCGTACCTGGTAGGTTGGAAACTGGCAATCGTCAGAACACCTCGCGCTCACCGTTGGGTTACCGAAGCTATTACAGTGTGTTTTGTATGATTCAGACGGTCTTTCAATTTGGTAGAACCGATCATTCCATTAGGTTAAGGAAATTTCATTTAAGTGCTTTGCCCAAGGGATACAACCGACTATCTAGCGACCAGTTTTGAACACACTTTGCGATAGCTTCAGAAACCGGACTGTGGACATAAAATTCATTTTCAAATCTTTGTAATATTAAAATCTTTGTTTAGAAAAGTTAAGTATCATTTTATTGTTATGTGAGAATAAATATATGTAAGAACAGGCTTTAAGAGAAAGTTTGGTTTCGAAAATGTGAATGCGAAACCAGTTTCGAAGCACAAAACCTCCCGATAACAACCCATTGTTTGCTTATCTGTTTACACTCTAGGTGGGCAGAGGCTTTGTGATGTCATAATGACCCTTGATGACCTCACACAACAGCGAGTTAATCCGCCAGCCAGTTAGTGAGCAGCGAATTTTAACACTTTTACTGAGACTACAGACCAGTTAATTAACGCCTCTACCCTTTAAAAGTAAAAGAAAGGCATGTCTACATTATAAAGTTAAGGGTTGTTGTTTTAGCCACACTTTAGTTACAAGGTTAGTATTATGACTGGTTTGATTAGCCGGCGTTTTGCTTTTACCCGAGATTTTTATGAACACAGATTGATAGGGTATATGTTTCGTCGCTACAATATGTGAAGTCAGCTTCCAGGCTTATGCAAGGCCGGTACAAAAGCAGACTTGTTTAAAAAGTTTCTTTTTAATATGTATTTTAAGTGTGTTTTGCAGACCAGGGCAACTAATGCAAAACAACAATTTTAAACATTTTTTAGTTTATTTTCGTTTTCTTGTTACGTAATAATAATATCAATAATTCTTTTTTCTAAAAAAAATCCAGTTGTTAAAACCGTCAAAATGAATACTTACTATAAAAAAATAAAAACGCGACCGTTAAAACGGAAAAGGCTTGTATACAAATAGCTTATTGTGTATACTATACATAGGCAATTACTAGCTACACAATTACCGAACTAATAACCCCCAGTAATAATGTAAACACGCATACGAATTATTTATAGACGGCAAAATTCAGCGACTGTATAACTACACCCCTGAATATGTATGCACTAATGTTACTGCAGTACAAAACTAATTGTATGCCATATAGATGATAGTACTATATATGTTATAAATATCAATGGTACAGACGAAAAGTTACCTTTTCACTCATATGGCGTACATGATAAGACAAGAGTTTGGATTCTTAATATGTCTATTTTGTGAGAATCGAATTTAATCCCTAATCGAGTAATGTTCTTTATATATCACTAAATATATGTCGTATATACCTTGGGAATTGGCGGTCATTTAAATTAACTTATATTCTTTCTCATTGTTTTGAAAAGCACTTAGCGTTATAGAGTAACAGAAAAGGGATTTAAAACGTTTATATAGACTAGCAGACTACGTAAACACGTGTAGGTTTAAATAGCTAGCGACCAGTCTGTCGTTACAAATCGGTTTAGATTGAATGATGATGATGGATTTATTCCACGAGCACCAGGCAATGGCATACGATCAATATAAACGTAAGTGGTAAATTGGCAGGAAAAGGAAAGCAGCCAGACCATTATTCGCTATTTAATAACACACACAAGTTTAGCCTTGTCCAGTTATTTTTATTTTCTTTGATTTGTATAGCAATTATACACATTTTTAATGCAGATAGCACAGAGCTTAAGTTATAAGGATAAATATGTCAGATTTGAACTGCTTCAAGCTTTCAGTTCCGGTAATGGCAACGTATTTGTCGGAAGTGACGAAAGAAAAGGTACATTTTCTGCTAAATAAATTTATTATGTAATAGGTTGTTAAATTGATAGTCATTTTTGTAATGGCTTTACCAATTTGAATGTAAACACAAGGTGTATTACGATACTGAATAAAAACTGGCTTTCTATTCACGAGGATGTAAATGAACCAACCAGCCACACACTGTAATAGCTCTAAGCACTAGACTGTGGGCATGAGGTGTATTACTGTGCACCTGAGCAAGCCACTTTACATTGCTCCAACCCAGTGGTATCTAATAAGTCGTCCAAATTGAAAAGTATGTTCGATATCCACACACAGTAATAGATTCAAGAACTTTAAGCATGGGGTTGGGGCAATTTAGCTTTTGTTTAGAATCAAACGGTGTTCTAAAACTAAGATAACAATAAATAGCATTTGTTTACGAAACAAATTTGTTTCAGGCGTTTACCGAACTCGGGGAATGTGATGATGTCAAAGATACGTCACTCTCCCAATTACGTCAGCTGATAGAAGAAACGTAAGATTTCAATTACTTTAATATATTTTGAGCATTTAACATTTTTTAATCGTGAACATTCACAAGGATAAACGTAAACGTACAATCCTATATCCTATCCTATAATTAAGAATATACACCAATATCCTATTATATTCTATCCTATTTCAGAGAAAGTGTGACACCTTGCGGTGAGATGATGAAAAGATTAAAAACAGTTGACGATGGATTCTTGCTACGATTTTTGCGAACTCGAAAATTCAATGTGGAAAAGGCATTTGGCTTGATAAAAGGTGACATAATTGTTTTCTTATAAATTTCAAAGACAACATCCTAGGTTTCGAAAATAAAGATCTAGTAAAAGATCCAATGATCCTGGGTTCGATAGTAAGCCTACTAAAAATGAAATTGGTGGATGATGCAGTGATCCTATGTACGAAACCAGGCCTGGTGTAAACGAACCTAGTGAACGATCCAGTGACTCTTGGTTCTAAAACAAGCTTACCAAGAATGTATTTAGTGATTTATCAAACGAATTGGAGTTAAAAAAAATACTTTATATAAACGAAACACTAATTATTACGAACAATAAAAAATACTTCCTGTAGCGTATAACAAGTACCATAAGAACCATGCTAATGATTTAGTCTTGTAGCATATAACAAGGATATAAACAGACCTGACAAAAACGAACCACTTTTCTCTACGAATAATAATTAATCTAAATCCTTCAGCGTATAACAAGTACCATAAGAAGTATCCCGACGTGGTGGGTCCAGTAAGTGAAGAGGAGGTTCGACAGAGGATCCATCAAGCGCAACCGGGAGTCCTACCCTACCGGGACCACGAGGGACGGGTCGTACTACTTTTCAATATCAAGGACTGGGATCCGGTGGCTTATCCGTTTTGGAAGGTATGCCCTTGGTGGTTTCACTTATAGTTAGACTGGGACTTTAGTTTGTCGGATCTTGTGACTTTTGCTGTGGGTACAAGATGTCTTACGATACCCATGGAAAAAGCCTCGCTTCCAATCCACGACAATGTGAATGAACCAACTATCCTCACACTGTAATATCTCAATAAATTCAACATTGGGCATGAGATGTCTTACTATACCCGTGAATAAACCTAGCTTCCCACCCACGAGAATATGAATAAAACAACCACACACTGTAATAGCTCCAGCAACTTGACTGTGAGTATGACGATACACGTTGATAAAGTTAGGTTTACTACCCACGAGAATACAAATGAACCAACCATCCACACACCGTAATAGCTCCCGCAACTCTACTACGGGGCCCTTACACGACGTAATTATAATATATTTTACATTATAGGTGGTACAGACGTACATTTATCTGATCGAACGATTACTGGTAAGCGAAGAGACGCAAATCAACGGGATTGTAATCATCGAAAATTTCGAAGATTACTCCATCCGTCAGATGGCAGCAGTGGGTATATCAGATTACAAGAAAATGATCGGAATGTTACAGGTTTGTTTAGTTTGCATCTGCAGTCAAGTTTTTGTCACAAAATCTTACAATTTGGACGACTCATTAGATACCACTGGGTTGGAGCAATGTAAAGTATCTTGCTCAGGTGCACAGTAATACACCTCGTGCTCAAAGTCAAGTTGTTGGAGCTATTGCAGTGTGTGGATAATCTGACATGGCTTACAATTTGTTTGACTCGTAAGATACCACTGCAATATAGCTTGCTCATTTGCATACATATTCTGTGACTGCCGTTTCTCCAAATCTTTCGGTTTCCAAAGTAGTAAGCTGAAACGACATTTGTTAATACGTCTATTTAAAGTTATTTTTCTCATATATTTTCTTTTTAGGGGGCTTTCCCGCTGCGTTTCAAAGGAGTACACTTTTTAGGGCAACCCTCGTTCTTTGTTAAAGTTTATTCTTTGATCAAAAAATTTCTAAACAGCAAGCTTTTAAATCGGGTAAGTTTGTCACGTTTAATTTAGTTTTTTTTTTATTATATAAAAAGTACTAAATTTATAACCATATTCACGTAAGCCAACCTTTATAAGCATACTTACTATTCATATGTACCAGGAAATAAGTGAGTGTTAGTTTATTTGTGTTTAATTCTTAAAAAACATTAATTTAAATACCAAAAATATTAAAATATTAGCAAAAGCGGAAAACGACAAGATAACAGTCGATACAGTACGTGGTTGGAAAATAAATTTGAAACCTTTTACGAAAATACTCTGAAGGAGGCCATAAAACCCCAAAATTCTTATATTACACCCCTGATACTTTATGTTGCTAATTTCGCCAGTTACTAGTTTCGATTTTACAACTGATTGATTGACGAAACCCACATGAATAAAATGGCAAAATTTCTCAATTGATAATATTTTAAATGTTGTTTAGGTTTACCTGCATGGCAAGAATGCTGATTCATTTCGGCAAGCATTTCCACCGGAACTTGTGCCAAGCGATTTTGGCGGAGCAGCGCCACAGTACGACGGACATGCAGCAGCTAATTTGATACTAGGTGGCGACGTGGAATAAAAATATGTAATCAGTGAGATTTAAGGTTTCACGTGACGGAGTTCGGTCATATGACCACGTGATACGCTTCCGTCACTTTGCGCGGTCACATGACCCATACCTCGTACTTTGGTCTTGTTTCTTAAATGTGGATTGGTCTTTAACAACTGTTGTTAACCTTGTATAGGATGTAAGACTCCCCAATGTAAAGTCGCTAAAATAAATTGGTTTCAGTATCCTAGGAATACATGTCAGTATTCATGAAATCGTGTTGACTTACATATAGGGGGCTAATCCCTCTTACCATATAGATTTTTTACTGCGACCGACTGTATAGTGGGCTGGCTACATCGGTTTTTAAATTATGCTTTAACTTTCACTTAAAAATCGGATTTTAAGGTGTTCAATTTCTTCTTTGATGGATCCGTTTGCAAATTAAACTTCTGGTGCGACAGGCTACACCATGCACTCTGTTTACATTTTACTTGTTTTTACTTTCTGATTTTGTTAATGTTTGTAAATAAAACAACATGAAAACACTGATGTATGTTTAAACACGATACATGTTGATTAGGTGTGCAAAATAGACATTTGTTTAAGTCAGATAGAAAGTGCTGAGAGATTGGTGTTTCTCCCCCTTAATGGTAAAACACAAGAGCGTTCTCACACAGGCAATCGGCAAAACCTTGCGCCCACCGCCGGGTTACCAGAGCTATTGTAGTGTGATGTGTATGATTAAGACGTATTTTTCAGTTTTAGTACAATACGTTATTCTACTTGTACCCTGACTAGGTTTGTTCTTAAGTGCTTTTTATATGGCGATCAGTGCATAAATCGATCGCGCTAATTATTGTGACAGCGGAGATATTTTGGTTCATAAAACAAGAAAGCGTAGAAATATTATTTGCAATCCTTTTCAGTCACGCTTTGCCTTTAGTAGATAGCTAATATAAATAGAGAGTGACAACCACATGTTTAACCACCACTATTTGTAAAAGACATGTTGTATGCCAAATATTCATGCTACAGGGTCCCTAACCACAATTTGTATTTTATACACAGAATATGTAGTTTGTTTCTGCAAGCATAAACGCATGGGTCCAATAGTTATCAAACCAAACTTCTTTTCCAGGTGTAGTTAAAAAAAAGAATAAAAGTCTTAAATATACGGACATTTTACCACAAATGTTTAAAATTAAACCTTCTTTTCAAGCGAGTCCGAATTAGTTTTTCATGGTTTCAGGGAATTCCCGTGGGTTTAAAAAAAACGTTTCTGTTTTTACATGTATGGGTCATGTTATGTAACAATTCCTAAAGTTTTAATCTGATTTGTCGACTCCTGTTGGAGATGTCAGTGCAATATGGCATGCCTGTCACAATCATAATTCAGAAACATATCTTCGTCCAATCCCCGCGCCCCATAATGGGATATTCGATACTACGTCTGTTAGAAAACCTTTAAAACTTTTTGAACGTTTAGAAACCTTTTAACGACCTGTTTAAGAAACTTGAAAAAAGTCAAACCCAGAAATGTATACACAAAAGTACACTACTGCTAGGCCTAATAATTTCTGTATATACATTTCCAACTACTAATCTGTGCGCAGCGGTACCTTAAAACCACACAGACATTCTCTAAATACATTGTCAGTTTAATAATGTAGATTATGTCGTTCTATGTGACAATGGAGATTATGGTTTCCTATATGACAAAGTTGATTATGTCGTACTATATTACAATGGACATTATGTTGTCCTATATCCCGTTAACTTTGTTTACAAAATTTATAGTGGTACCCATTATAATGCCAGACTTTTGTGGCAAATTTGCTGTATGCAACACGCTGTACATCTAGCTTGCAAAACCCAGTCGGAGACCGTGCTGTTGTAAACCTCCAAAGCACACCAAAACGATTCCATCAGTCATTGTAATTTTGTTACGACAAAATGTAGAACTGTTCACAACTTTGCCCGACCAAGTCTGTGAGTGGTTTCAATTAAACAATGTTTCGGTTAAAATTCGATGTAAAAAGCATTTAGCTAGCTATGCGGGTAGATTAGTTTGCCTTTTTTCTACTGAACTTGGCCTTTTCTTCGCTCGGGTGCTTTGCAGAACAAAAAGCCAATACACATATTTGTTCACGAGTTTGTTTCCTGTCTGCGTGTCGTTGCCTGAACTGCCAGTTCGTTCCAGTGATAAGCAGAATAGTACGTATAAAGTAGTGTAAGCAGGAAGCATAGGCCTTAAGGCCACTACATTGCGTAAAATACCACTATACATTGTGTGAAAATACTTACCTAGCACGGATTATATTTACTTTGATTGATACGTCAGTTAAAACTCGTCCTATACAGAATCTAGACAAGCGAAATATGGATTATACTAAGTTGTTAGAAGAATATACCAAAGAGTTTGTTCCTTTACCTACAAAACACGAAAAAGATGATGGTAAGATTTTGCATGCTTTAAATTTTTAGTATACGAGTAACTTAATTAGTTGATAGCAAATAGTGAAATCTAGTTTGATGAATCTATTAATCCTGGTTCAGCCAAGGCTTAGTAAAGTTTTTTTAGTGAAATAAATCGTACTGCCATGAAAGCCGACAGACTTATAAAAGATCAAGTTTAGCTCTGTAATGCATATTCCCATATTGGGTATTTTATCAAAGCTCCAAGTTTTGCGCTGTTTACATTGCCATGCTTTTAAATATTTAAGTTAATTTGTAGTCACGAATATATATACACTGTTTCCATTCTTACCGCACCGTTACCGCACTGTGGTTACCTAAGACCGTATCCACATTGCTTCATTTATGCTCTATTTAGCTCGTTTGATACGCAACCTGACATTCACCGTACTGCGAATTAAAGAAGATGCCGCTTCAACCTAAAATATCTAACAATAATAACATCGCTAGATTGGTTTGTTTTCTGTACATATATAGCCGACATAAACTACGCTTGTTCAAGTTTTAAGAAATCCTAATCCGACAGAAACGAACGCAAGTTATGTTTTTTGTAAAAACATCGCCCGGTGAAAAGCTTTCCACCAGTATACCAGTATATAGTTGGCGATTACTGTTGCATTTTCAACATTGGTGAAACGGTTTTCGCAATTAAATATTTTAGTGGGGTGTATTCTTACATTTGCATATTATTAGCGTTGCTAATGTGCATTTAGACAAAATAACAAAATGTCTGTGCGGCTTTGAGAGAAATCCACTTTTTTTAATTTTACTGTTGTGCGAATATTTTGTTAAGTTATATTTTGTTTGGATTCTAAAGGGATCTAAAGGGCTACAAACTTAAGTCATATGCATTCCCATTCAAGGAGCATGTAAATTGAAATATTAAAGATCGGTATGGTGTTTAAAAAAAACCAATTAAAGTTAAACACTAAAATCAGAAAAGGAAATTCAGCTTGACATAGCACACCAATCTACTTAAGTTTTATAGATTAATAAATTCAATTCAATGAAATAATGAATAGGAAAAATGATGGTGAAATTGATTAAAATGGTAAGTTAAAGTTAGATCTAGTGGTCCAACTCAGAATTTCTGTACCAATATTATTGTTTTCTTTATTTCCTTCTTACAGAAATGAAAGACTACAACGGGGTGCAGATGCCGACTATATTCAAACCCTATTTTGCCAAGTATTCCTACGAAAAGTGGCTACCACGAGAGGGCGATGTTCTTATTGCCACATTCCCCAAATGCGGTAAGAGTTTGAACTGAGTACGGGGTCGTGTGGCCAAATGGTTAACGCGACCGATACATATACCGACTACAATACAAAAACGGTCCGAGTAACGATCACATTATGGGTTCGAAACTTGGCTCGATAAAAAAAAAAAAAAAAAAAGGATTCCACCGTAAGGATTGTACGTGCCGTGTGCCCGAATGGTTAACGCGACCGATACATATACCGACTCTTTTTAAAAAAAAAACGGGCCTAGTGACGAGCCGATCATGGGTTCGAAACTTGAATCGGTAAATAAAAAGTTAGGTTTCAAGCCACTTAACGCGACCGATTTATATACCAAATATATATATATATATAAAAAAGGACTGACGAACCCATCTTGGGATCAAAAATGAGCCTGAAAAAAAACAAAATTCCAAACCACGTAGTTTAACCATTTTACTAGCATCAGACGATGTCCTCTAAGTGTGTTGATACAATGACACTATCGACCAGCTGCAGGCTGTATTGCAATATTTTAACCAACAACCTTTCGGCCGACATCCGAGATTTGAATCAACTATACTAACCGGTGTATTAACAATAATCAGTTAGAAAATGCAGAATAGTCGCCGCGCGGCAAATAACTTTTTCTGAACATGCTCAGTAACACACACAAAGTCGTTTTTATCTTTATCATCACCTTGTAATCTTTAAAAGTAATTTCATGTGCGACACTACACTATCAATCAATCAGTAACCAGACGACAATTTACTTTGTGGTATAACCTTTGTAACGATATTATGTACATTTAGTATAAAAAGGCTTGGGTTTTGAGAACTTGAAATTTTTGGGCTAATTTCCGAGATTTTATAACATCTTTGGTTAGCAGACAAGCATCTTACGGTATTGTAGATTACAGGGAATTTCCCCGAGGCTATAAAACAGCATTCCAATTCATGCATATCTTGATCCAATATCAGTGTACATTGAAATAAGATTGCAATCAAGTTAAGTATCAAGAATTCTCCCGTGGTTTTAAATCTAGTTTATGCATTTAGTGCATTTAGCAATCTAGTTCATGCATTTAGTTTATTATTTTTTTGCCCCAGTATTAAAAAATGGCAAACGAATCAAATCACGACACAGGAACAGGAAAAGACGTCAAAACGAGTAGTTAAAACACGTCATTTAAAAAAGCAATATACAGTATATATATATATATATATATATATATATATATATATTAATAAATATAGCGGACGCGGCCGCCAAACCTAAGCAAAAAAACAATATTAAGCAAACAAAATTTAAAGAAGACAAAACTTTAAGACAGATATTCATATCTTGATATAATTCTTGAAAATAAGTAAAACTGTGTAATTTACTTGATAACATCTTTGGGGCGATGCCCGGGAGACAACGCATCTGTTTTAATACTGCAGCGTTTTATCCACCATTGAGCAAAATAAATTACAAAACAAATATGTGCCGAATTTTTCTGGACGCAAAAAAGGGCGTAGTCGAAATGTTACCGCGGCCTATATAAACCAAACACCGACCAAGATTTTGAATCTCGAACTTAAGTTCATTTTGATATCGAGTCCAAAGGAAAATGACGGATGCACTAAATTAAAAATAAAACGTTCCTAATGGAATTAGGGAATGTGGAGTCAGGCCCGATTGGGGTAAATAAAAGTCTACTTACTTCCTGAGCTTGTTTTCGCAAAAAATGTCCCTTATCTTAGCAATGCAAAGTGACATTACCAAAAGCCGCATCACTTGGAATACCCGCACGGAAAGTCTAACAAATTTTAATATTCTAATAGGATAGAACGATAAAATTAGTAACGTTAAAATACCCTTGTAGCATATTCCGTTTAAGTCATTCTACAGCTACAAAGGAAACATTATTGTGAATCCTTGATCTTTTGCTTTAAAAAAAATCATCATTATGAAAGCTGTCATATTGTTACTCGGCAAATAACTCATTTAAACACCCTCATGGCGGCATTTGATTAGGATAGGATAGGATATTCCTGTTTATCCCCGCGGATAGGAAAGTCAAGGGAGTTAACACACGGGCAATTGTCAGATCACCGTCGGGTTACTGGAGCTTTTGCAGTGTGTTGTGTATGATGGACACGTTCCTTCAATTTGGTAGAACCCATTAATCCGCGGGGTTCAGGCAATATCTGTAAAGTGCCCAAGGACACAACCGACTATCTAGCGACCAGTTTCGCACCTACAACATTTCGATTGAAAGGCGACGCACCTAACCGACAGACTAACCGGCCGTACATTAAAGATTAATAGTGACTCAATTCCTACCTCCTTAACTTATTTCTTTTTTAATGTTCAGGTACGAATTGGTGCATTGATATTGTAATGAAACTTATGCTTAACACAGAGAAGATTGACTTTTATAAGCAAGCATGGGCGCTGTCTCCATTAGCGGCTGGACCTGGTATGCTCTATAATATTTAAAAGTCATTAAAGTATTTGTCGGTATTGGTGTTCTGTATATGATTGTTGACAAACGATTTAATCTCTACATTTCATCATTGCTGGAGATATTACAGCATGTGGATATTCAGACATGACTTTTAATTTGGACGAATCATTAAATACCACTGGGTTGGAGCAATGTAATGTGGCTTGCTCAGGTGCATAGTAATACACCTCTTGCCCATAGTCGAGTTACTAAAGATATTACAGTATGTGGATAATCAGACAAGACTTTCAATTTTGACGACTCATTAGACACCATTTGGTTGAAGCAATGTAAGTGGCTTGCTCAGGTGCACAGTAATACACCTCTTGCCCACAGTCAAGTTTCTGGAGATATTACAGTATGTAGTTAATCAGACATGACTTAACTTTCTATTCAGAAAAGAAATATGAACTGTTGGACCAAGTACCATCGCCAAGACTTCTGATGACTCATCAGCCCCATTTCAATGTTAACATTGAAAAATATTTAAAACAAAAAATAAAGGTGGGTAGTATATTTTTTCGAAAGCCACCAATTTCCTGGCCATATTGAATATGAGTTCTCTTAGAAATCGATTAGATTCTGCTTGAAGAAACAACAAATGAAGCGTTATTTTATCGTCGTTAAAATAAAGCGTTATGTTTGCTTTTTTGGATTGGACATTCATGTTTATCCCCGTAAATGGGAAAACCAAGGGGGTTAACACACGGACAATCGTCAGATCACCTCGCGCCCACAGTCGGATTACAGAGCTATATTGCAGTGTGTTGTGTATAATTTACACGTTCCTTCCACTTTGGTAGAACCCATTAATCCGCTGGGTTCAGGCAATGTTCTTTAAGTGCCTTGCCCAATAAGGACATAACCGACTAGCTAGAGGCCAGTTCAGAACCTGCAACCTTTCGGTTGAAAGGCTTCGCACTAAACCGCCAGACTAACCGGCCGGACAATCGGTTTTTCAATTACTATAAATCGGTGAGATCGGTTCTTCTGCATGGCTTAGTGCTTAATACGCGTTTCATATTGTTTGGTCAAACATATCTTCTTTGTCTTCATTGCAAATAATTAGAGGTCATATTTAATCTCTCTAACATTTTAAAACTTATAGATTATGATACTCGTATTCATCCCCAGCAAGAGTTCAACAAAGAGCGTGTTTTAGTTTGTATTCCGAATATCGTTAGTTACTGGATCCTTTGCAGTATGTGGAATACGACGGAAATAATTATCCATTGGTAAATAAAAAAAAGACTGGGCGATTTGACTATAGAGAGTAGATACCTCCTATAAGTTAATCAGAAGGACACCACAAATTTGTACAGTCTTAGTCAGATTCTTCTATATCATCAATATATTTTGCTTAGATAATAAGCAATCAGCATTTCCTTACAATGAAATTTCATTTCGTACATAGATAGTGGGAATGTACCGAAATCCAAAAGACGTCGCCGTCTCACTCTATTATTTCCAACTTCAAGTGTTCCCACCAGAATATCGCGTTGATAGTTGGAATAACTACGTGAAGCTGTTTATGAGAGGTGCTTTTGATTTTCATTTATAAAATAATCGGATTAGGATATTCATATTTAAATCTGTGAATGGGAAAACGCAATGGAAATTTAACACACGGGCAATTATCAGTTCACCTCACGGCCACCGTTGGGTTACTGTAGCTCTTGAATTGTGTTGTTTATGATTGAGTCGTTCTTTAGAGCTTAATTTTTATTGATAAAAGAATCAAATACACCTATAAACACGGTGTATGCGAATGGTTGTTTCATTTATATCCTCATAAGTGGGAACCCAGGCTTAATCTACGGGTAGCGAAAAACACCTTATGTCAATAGTCAGGTTGTTGGAGGTATTACAGTATGTGGATGGTTGGTTCATTAATTACCTCATGGGTAGGAAGCAGTGATGGGATTCCAAATTTTAAGAACAGGTTCTCTTTTGTATTATACCTACTAGCATCAGGTTCCCTAAAAGGTCTAATGTCTGTAAAAAAACAAGAATCGGATCGGTGATTATCCCGACGTTTTAAAAACGGGTTCGACCGAACCCATGCGAACCTCTTGAATTCCATCACTGGTGGGAAGTCAGGGTTTATCCACGGGCATCGTAAGACACCTGATGCCCACAGTTGGGTTTCTGTAGCTAATATAGTGTGTAATTGGTTCATTTATACCATGGTAGGGATTGTTTGGCTGTATAACCTCGAACATTTTAGACAAATTATATCCACAGCTAAGTCAATACAGCTTTCATACTAATGGTTCAACAATTATGTTCTCATAGAGAGGAAGTCTCCTGCTTTATCAGTGGACATTGTGTAACAACATATATTAATTTAACTGATTGCAATTCATTAACAGCGATTTAATGGGTTGCACCAAATTCAAGAGTTGTCTCAATTATATATTACACACTGCAATAGCTCCGGTAACCCGACGGGTGGGCGCGAGGTGATCTGACGATTGCTCATGTGTTAACGCTCCTTGATTTTCCCATCCTATTAGATACTAAATGTTCGCAGGGCCAACAAAATGCTTTTGTCGTCCGGGTGAGACGTATTTAGATCATTTCTTGGGCTGGTATAAGCTACGCAACAAGGAGCAGATATTACTGTTGTGTTATGAAGAGATGAAGTTGGTACGTAACTTGTACAGAATTAATTTGTGGTTTAAAAAAACCGTGAAATTTAAATTATTAGAATCCAGAAAAGGAGATTCGAAAGCTTTCTAATCATCTCGGGTTAAAGAAAAGTGACGAAGAAATAACCCGAGTTGTAGAAGATACTTCATTTTCATCAATGAAAAAACAACAAGAGGACGGTACTGAAGAGATAAACAGCCTCAGAAAGAAAACAAACCTGATTAGAAAAGGTAAATTAATTTATTTAAGCATGGTAGTGGATAACACCCAAGCAATCGTCAAATCACCTACAGTGTATTATTTGTATTTAAGCCGTTGCTATTTTTTTACCGAGCCAATTTTCGAACCCATGATGGGCTCGTCACTAGGACCGTTTTTGCATGGAAGTCGGTATAAGTATCGGTCGCGTTAGCAATGAGTCAGGCATGGGTTCGACACTTTTGCCGTTAAAAAACGTGTCACTAAATGTTTAACGGGATCAATAAAGATACCGAATTCTATAATAAAAGGCTATAATGACTAGTACATTATGCGTTCGAAACTTGGTCTAGACCTGGCTGAGCGATGTGGCTTCTTATCCGCTTACCACGAATCATTATCATCTTATCACTTTTCAACCCCGCAGGTATTATAGGGGACTGGAAGAACCATTTTACCGTTGCTCAGTCGGAGGAAATGGATAAATTGGTGGAAGAAAAGACAAAGGGAATGGAATTCAAGTTTATATTTTCGGCATAGACAGTCTTGATGTGCAATATATTTTAACACATACAAAATTGGAGCGTTTACTGGTACAATATATGCATAAGGGCAAATAGGCACGATACGATTAATTTTCTCTAAGATAAGATACGATATTTATGTTAATCCCATTGAATAAACTTAAGTGGCGTTTGGCACATAATCGTTAGATCACCCAGCGCCCACCGTCGGGTAAACAACCTGAGCTATTGCAGTGTGTTGTATATGATTTATATGTTTCCTTAATTTGGTGGAACTCATTATTTCAAAGATATAAGCCAGTATCGTCTGCAATGAAGTTCTGACTATAGTTCGTGTGTGTTTAATTTTTTTTAACTAAAATTCATTAGAAAAATATATAGCTTAAGATTTAAACAAAATATAATATAAAACTTAGCTTAACAAAACACAACCTCTCTTTTTTCGGGATAAGGTGATGGGCGACCCTAAGGCCGTTTATATATAGTTGGTATATATATCGGTAACATAAACCATTTGGCCACAAGAACGTACAACAAAACCTCTCTTTTTTTCTTTTTTTTACCAAGGTCGGTTTTAAACCCGTGATGGGCTCGTCCATAAAACCTTTTTTGTTTACAGTTAATTATATGTATCGGGCGCGTTAATCATTTGGCCACACGACCGTACAACAACAACCAATTTTTTTTCTTTTTTTTAACCGAGCCAAGTTTCGAACCCATGATGGGCTAGTCACGAGGACCGTTTTTTTGTATAAGAATCGGCATATGTATCGGTCGCGTTAACCATTCGACCACCCAACGGTACCAACAACCTATTTTTTTAACCGAGCCGAGTTTCGAACCCATGATGGGCTCGTCACAAGGACCGTTTTTTTCTGTATAAGAGTCGGTATATGTTCGGTCGCGTTAACCATTTGGCCACACCGTACACCAACAACCTCTCTTTCTTTTGACGAAATTGGCCGTCTAACAACGCCCCTAGCGCTTAACCATTCTCGGGGATAAACATGGATATTATGTCCTATGATTGGTCTGGTAACTTTTTTGATTGCAGAAACAAAAAAACTAACAATGGCTAGGTAGACGACTGTCCATTTATTACATTATTATAAAAACTAAATTAGATTATTTACAAAATTTTACATAGATTACATTAACAAATCTATTACAGAAAATAACACAATTGTTATGTTCACCCAAAATACTCAAACTCCAAAACAATCATTCACATTTACAAATATTAGCGTAGTATAATATAAATTGGAAGGTAGTATAAATACATAGTTCCGATAAAACTTTTGGTTCAGGTAAGTAAAAGAATAACGGATTATACGAACATGTTTGAGTAGGAAATGGAAATAAACATTTAAATCTGGGAGGTGATAAAATATAAAGATGCATTTTAAAAAGAAATATTACACATGTTAGTTTTTAAATGGAAAATGTTACGTACAGGTATTACGAAATTTTGTAAAGGTCTTATTATGCCAGTGCCTGTAATATGTCATATTATCCTTATTATTTGTTAAATCAAAATCATAGAAGGGCCGTGGTAAAACTTGAGAAATGTTTAGTTGGTTAATTTTGTGCATGGAAACTATGGGTTAAAATTCGGGAGTGATCACATCAAAAAAAGTAAATACCCAATAGCCAACGCCTATAAACCGTGTCTATGAAAATAGTCCGTTCAATTTATATACTGTACATAGTGGACTATTTAAGCGGAAAATATAAATTTAAAATCCATTCCCTTTGTCTTTTCTTCCACCAGTTTATCCATTTCCTCCGACTGAGCAACGGTAAAATGATTCTTCCAGTCCCCTATAATACCTGCGGGATGAAAAGTGATAAGATGCTGATGGTTCGTGGCGAGAAGATAAGGCCGCATCGCTTAATCGATTAACGCGTCAGCTTTACAACCAACGAAAGGTTTGAAGTCAAAACCAACCGCTGGCATAGCCGGGTGCGTTCTTGGGCAAGGCACTTAGCAGTCATTGCCTGAATAATTCAGCGGATAACTGTTCAGAATTTTAAGCGCAGCAAAAATTTCATCGTGTAAGTACACTGCACTAACTCAGTAAACAGACGACCTCCGAGTAAAATCGCCCGTTCAGTTTTTTCAACCAAAGAGATAAAACATAATATCACTAAACAGTTGTCACAACACGCGGTCGATACATATACCGGCTTCTATATCAAAATAAACCTAGTGACGAGTCCATCATGGGTTCGAAACTTGTCTCGGTAAAAAAACACGAACAAATCGCATGAACAAATCGAAACTATTCTGGTACGACGGCTAAAATTTATGTAAGTTTGTCTGAGGTCTGCACCATACACACAGACCCATTAGAAGACCGGGCGATCCTAGAGTTATGGCCAATACCTACTGGTAAAAAAATAAATAATTTTACCTTTTCTAACAAGGTTAGAATTCTTTCTAAGGTTGTTCAGAGCCCCTGCTGAGTCGGCCTCTTGTTGTTTTTTCATCGATGAAAATGAAGTAACTTCTACAACTCGGGTTATTTCTTCGTCACTTTTCTTTAACCCGAGGAAGTTTGAAAGCTTTCGAATCTCCTTTTCTGGGTTCTATTAAAAAGGAATTATTTACGGTTTTTTTAAAATCACTAATTAAAGCTGTACAAGTTACGTACCAACTTCATCTCTTCATAACACAACAGTAATATCTGCTCCTTGTTGCGTAGCTTATACCAGCCCAAGAAATGATCCAAATACGTCTCACCCGGACGGCAGAAGCTTTTTGGCAGCCCTGTAAATATTTAAATTAGGAGTATTCACAAAAAAAACAACACATCCTGTAAGGGAAAAACTGCATTTTCATTAAACGTTTTAAAATTATTTCATAAAAGTGTAACTACCCACCCACAAGAATGCAATTGTCCGGCCCGTTAGTCTAGCGCAGGGGTCGGCAACCTACGGGCCCCGCGGGCCGCATCCGGCCCGTCCAAGGCAAAAAATCATCCGGCCCGAGACATCTAACTTAATTATTATAGAATACGGCCCCACTGTGTCATCTGCAATCTTAGATTTTGATGAATTTTAACAATCTATGCGGCAATAATAAAAAAATGCGCCTGACCGTGTCTATTGGGAATGTGTGCGTGCAGACAAAGACAATGCTTTGAGAGAAAGCAATAAGTGTGTTTGTTGGCATGCGCATAAGTGAGAGTAGAAGCAATTCAATTGTAATATTATGACATTATGACGTCATGACAAATATTATGACATGAAACATTATGACACAACAGGCATCTCTTTTGCTATTTCATATGTGTTTGCATCGTGTTCTTTACTAACTAAAGTCCTGTACGATAGATAATACTAGGTAATAAACATATATTTTTCAATTAATGTTGCAATCTTGAAATGTTATCAAAACGTAGAAAAAGTTGATGTGGAGTTGAGAAATTTATTACGACCCGCCGAGATCATGTTAAGTTTGGTTTGGCCCGCGACTATGAAAAGGTTGCCGACCCCTCGGTCTAGCGGTTAAGTGCGTCGCCTTTCACTCGATAGGTTGCAGGTGCGAAACTGGTCGCTAGCTAGTCGGTTATGTTATTGGGCAAGGCACTTTACGGACATTGACTGGACCCAGCGGATTAATGGGTTCTATCAAATTGAAGGAACGTTTCCATACACAACACACTGCAATAGCTCCGGTAACCTGACGATGGGCGCGAGGTGATCTGACGATTGCCCGTGTGTAAACCCCCCTGGTTTTCCCAATCACGGAGATAAACATGAATATCCAATTGTATTTAAATATAAGTATATTGTATTTGGTTTAGTAACTCAATGCTTTGTATAATCTGATGAAGCTAGGCATATTATCCAAGAAAATTTAAATACATAAAACAACTTCATCCATTTTCCATAATACTTTCAACAAATCGACTATGCTTATATGGTGTCTTAAGATACAAATGGATAAAGTCCTTTCTCCCATCCAAGAATATAAATAAACCTACAATCCACATAGTGTAATACCTCCAGCATTTCGACTGAAGACATACGATGTTTTACGATAAGTCTTCTACAAGCCTACCTATTAAGCTGAATGTATATGAATGAATTAACCAGTACAAACAGCTCGACTACTATCATAATTAACTATACATATTCTATTAGTCAATGAGGAAAAACACACTCACCCTTCATGAAAAGTTTCACGTATTCATTCCAACTATCGATACGGTACTGTGGTGGGGCCGTTTTGAGTTGAAAGTGGTAGAATGAGACAGCAACATCTTTCGGATTTCGGTACATTACCACCATCTATGTACAAAATGCAATTTTAATAAAGCCAAATACGGTCTACTTATTTCATCATTCGCCTACCCAGATGAACAGAGGCAGTGTTTTATAACTAATTATATATATATGTGTACAAGACTTGGGAAATACATTGACGATAGATATCTGTGAGCTGATTAAAATCGAAGTAAACTATTGTTTGGCTATGAACTGTAAAGTGTGTTATAAACAGATTTAGTAAATGCGTCCGATATATTCTGTCTAAATTCAATTTAAAAGTCTTAACATGTTAGTTGTTGTTTCTGCAAGTAGGCACTACCGATTTTAAAGAAAACCAACATAATTTTAAAACGGTCAGGAAATATTGCATTTATAACCTCCAAAAACTATTCAAACCTTCATTTTCTTTTCCAAATACTTTTCGACATTGACATTAAAATCGGGTTGGTGGGTCAAAATAAGCCTGGGCGATGGTAGTCGGTCCAAGAGTTCATATTTCTTTTCTGAATAAAAATACAAATTATATTGGGTTTTGTAACACTGATATTCTAGGTAAGAGTACATTGATTCAATTGATTTATTGGCGTCACTATTGCACGAAGCGTCATGTCTGATTATCCACACAGTGTTATATCTTCAGCAATTTTACTGGACAAGGGCAAGGTTAAATGCATTTCAGAGATGATCAAACCAATAACGTCTGTTTGTGGTCCGATTTTTTGTGCCGACTTATTGGCCTGGTGGTTTTATGCGTCACATTTCAGTCGAAGGGTTGGAGGTTCGAAACTTGTCGTTAGCTAGTCGGTTGTGTCCTTGGGCAAGGCACGGAGATTTTATCTCAACCCAGCGGATTAATGGTTTTTATTGAATTGAAGGAACGTGTAAATAAGACTCAAAACACTGCAAAACTCCAATAACCCGACGTTGGGCGAAGCTTACCAGGGCCGGCCGATAATATGGATAGCAACGGTGCCTTCTTGAACAACATCATCTTTTCTTCGTCAAACATGAGTTGGGTGACAATTTCAGTACACCAATTCGTACCTGAAAATGCGATACAGAAAGTAAGCTTTTTTGGCCGAAATTGTAATAGTTTGTTATTCTGCATGACCTGCGTCCTAACTCTTGATTCATGCGGTCCGTTTTTGCACTATATAATTCGACCGGTATGCAATTATGACCCATACCTGATGAAGGTATGAATGTCCGTGTAAGCTTTGTGTGCATTACACATCATACACACTGGGTTATATTTCGACTGATTAGCTTGGTGGATTAGTGCGATGCCTTTCAACCGAATGGTTGTAAACTCGAAACTGATCAGTAGATAGTCGATTGTGGTCTTGGGCAAAGCACTATATGGACACGTTAAAAAAAATTCTTAATCATACACAACACACTAAAATAGCTCCTGTAAACCGCCGGGGGTAATCTAACAATTGCCAGTGGGTTAACCCGTTTGGTTTTCCCATTACCGGAGATAAACACGAATATCATATCCTATCATTCCAACAATATACATTTCATACGGCCTTTTTATATAGCCCCCCCACTGTTCAAGGTCACGGTTTTTTTATACAGCTAAGTTTGAAACCGTCATGGGTTGGCCCACTACTAAAACCAATTTTTGTAGAAAATGGTATATGTATTGGTCGCCTTAACTATTCGGACACACGAGCGTTCCATCAGTTAAACCCTTTTTTTATTGATCTAAGTTTCGAAGCCATGATGGGCTCGTCACTACGACTGTTTTTTTAACAGTCGGTATATGTATCGGTCGCGTTAACCATTTGGCCACACGACCGTACCAGTTCAAACTCTTTTTTTTTACCGATCTAAGTTTCGAACCCATAATGGGCTCGTCACTTAGACCGTTTTTTTGTATAGGAGTCGGTATATGTATCGGTCGCTTTAACCAATCGGCCACACGACCGTACTCAGTTCAAACTCTTACCGCATTTGGGGAATGTTGCAATAAGAACATCGCCCTCTCGTGGTAGCCACTTCTCGTAGGAATACTTAGCAAAATAGGGTTTGAAAACACTCTGCATCTGCACCCCGTTGTAGTCTTTCATTTCTGTAAAATGTCACAACATTATCATTTTTTGCAAACGCAGAATCACAGACATTTCCCTTGGTTCGTGTTTACCAGGCCTGGTTTTAAACCCAAGATCACTGGTTTCTTCACTAGGTTCGTTTTTATCAGGTCTGGTTTCTAACCTAGGATTCCTGGATCCACCACTAGGTTTTTGTTTAACAGGCCTGGTTTTAATACCAAGATCACTGGATCCTTCACTAGGTTCGTTTTTATCCGGCCTGGTTTCGAACCCAGGATCACTGGATCCTCTAATAGGTTCGTGTTTACTAGGCCTTGTTTTGAACTCAGGATCACTGGATCCTCTAATAGGTTCGTGTTTACCAGGCCTGGTTTCGAACCTAGGATTACTGGATCATTTACTAGATATGTTTTACCAGGCCTGGTGTCAAACCCAGGTTCACTGGATCCTTTACTAGGTTCATTTTACCAGGTCTGGTTTTGAACCTGGGATCATAGAATCTTCTACTAGGTCTGTGTGTTAGTGTCAGGTTTAGCACATATCCAGCATACAATATCTTACCATTTGGATCTTCTTTGGTGTGACCCATAAAGTCTGGAGAAAAAGTAAAATCTTTGGCATATTCTTGCAGAAACTTCGTATAGTCCATGGTATATGTGTTCTAGTGCCTTAATGAGAAACTTTCTACCTATTAAACTGAAAACACACGACCTTTAGGAGTTATTTAAACACGATTTAATAGAATTAAAGCACGGCTTAAGAGAGTTATTAGGTTTAGCCGTTTAGGTGTTGAGTAATGTAATACGTACAATAGTCTCATAACGTTATAATACTTAGGCGTCCTGTATTAAATACTTAACGGATGGCCGGCTAGTCGTTGGTTGTGTCCTCGGAGAAGGCATTTAACGGACATTGCCTAAACCCATCGGATGGTGGGTTCTACCATATTGAAGAAACGTCTGAATCATACACAACACATTTCAATAGCTCCGGTAACGCGAGAATCCGACCGTGGACGCGAGAATCCGACGATTGCCCGTGTGTTAACGCCCCCTGGGTTGTCCTTTCATCAAGATAATCATAAATATCCTATCCTATCGTACTTAAATGACTCTGTTAAAGTTGACTTGCTTTGAATGACCCAGCATTAACGGAGCCGTTAGTTCAGTAAATATCACTTCGGCGCGAATAGAGTGAACAAACATTTGTCTGAGCGATTGAAAGAGTTTGCAAAACTTTAGACGCGGGAACCTAGTGGCTTAATCGATTCTACTGGATCTTAAAAACGTCTCAATGATATGCAACAACGGGAAAATCTTGGTAACTCGACGGTGGACACAAGGTAATCCGACGATTGCCGTTTTATAACGCTCCTGGGTTTTCTCAAACATAAGGATAAACATAAATATCCTATCGTGTAGCCGAATGGTTAGCGTGGCCGATTTACATTCAAAATTCGATTTAAAGAACGTTCAAAGTCAATAGTACAATGCCGATTCAAAACCTGGCGTGGTAAAAAATCATGACTACCCTATTCTACCCAACACTATCCTACCCTACCCTATCCTATTCCACCCTTTCTTATCATATCCTACCCTATCCCACCCTATCCTACCCTATCTTACCCTGCCATATTCTACCCTGCCCTATGTAATGTAATATTTTACAAATGGATTTAAGCTATCTCCAATATCCGGTATAAAATACTTACAGACACAACCCTGACTAAGATCTATGTCTGGCTAAGAAATTTCATTTAGTTCAACTTCGCTGCGACTCAATGAGGAAATTAAATATTTGCTTGCCACCGTGGTCGCTTATATAGGTAGGAAGGCAAACCAACATAAGAAAAAGGCGTGCTTGTGGTCGGTACAGTAGGCGAAAGGTTAGACAGCCATTCTACGATTAAGTCATTTGCTCCAGCGTGGCCATGTTTTCATAGATTTAACAATTCAGAAATTTTGGACGTTGGATTTAAGTTTTTAACCGTTACAAAATGGACACTTAAAACATACGAGAAACATATACTAATTTACATGCAAGTTTTAAATCATGGTAACAAGGCAGCTTTTAGTAATATTTTTTAATAAAATACTAACATTAATTAGCAACCAAATTTTCAATTTTTTTCTTGTGGGATGCGATTTAAAAGTTACGATAAAAATAAGAGGCAAACGAAATTGAGAAAAAATACGAATAAAAAATGAGACTTTTAGTGACAAATGTATTTTTGTTTCTTAACAGACAGGTACAACTCTAAAAAACAGTATAATCTTCAATGCAATAGGTTAAAAATACAAGTCCAGCCTTGAATATAGACTGTTAAAAATCCTGTACACTTTCGTAGCGTGGTTTCGAGCGATAGACTTCCCAAAGAGTTCCGATTGCAGCAGCATAGGCCGGTAGAATAGTACAACGGGACATGAAGTAAGAGTCACGCTTGCGTTTCTCCTTACTTACGTCATAAGTTCCAACGCTACACAATCTGAGTATGTTTCAGTTTATCTACGCTTTCAGCGTGTTAACATATTGTGTTGTATTGCTGAAGTACCAATGTAAAGATGGTTACCAGTTACTTACTCAGTGAGGTAAATATTAGTTAAGTACATGAATGTACACTTAAATATCAACCTGAATATGGCAACGGAAACCGGTAACGAACTTAATGGCAATTGTTTTAGATTTTAATTGTAAAATTAAAAATGGACCTTAGCAGAAATCCGCCAAAAGTTCAGGGGATTTAATATTAATCACATACTCTTTATATTAACAAAAAAACGTTTGTGCTATTAATTTTGACATGCTTGCACATTTTAAAATCGAACCTTGCGCTAACTAGTCGGCTGTGTCCGTGGTCAAGGCACTTGAATGGTATGTAGCTTTATAAGATACAATATTAACGTTTAACAATGTGATACTAATGAAACCAAAAGCTGTGACATCAATTAGGATAATATGAGTTATGCAGTTGATTCAGCAAACTACAATTAAACTGTAGTGTTATTCAACCCAAATTAAATAATCGAATAGATTTTACACGTGTTTTATCAATTGTTTTGCTGTCTGCATCCTGTTTTTTAAGGTCCTGCTTCGTGTTTCATCATGGAAACAAAAAAATAAAATAATAAACGCTGCAGCTTTTTCTGTAAAGATCGTATTTCCACAATCACCTAAAGTACCTTTCATTTTACGTTCGTGCACCACTGTGGATTAAAAGCGTGCAACAAAAAGTCAACTGGTAGATTTTGTATTGGCAAAAAGCTGACAAATATGCAAAGTGTAGAAAGACTACAAAACAATGATAGTCATGCAATTATACTCAATATTGTAAACCCTCGAAATCAATATAATATTTTTGTGTTAACATTTTTACATGCTCATTAATTATGTAACAAAAACAAATTAAACATTTTGTTGTCTTCGAAAAAACGATGAAATTATGGTGGTAAGTTTCAATCAAATAAAATTGCAGAAACATTACAAAATAAACAAAAAAAAACAGTTGTGTTTGTGCACACGAGCTCATATGACAAAACTAGATGTCTAAAGCTTAAAAGCTGGTAATCACGTTATTTTATTCATAAAAGTAATCCATATATTTGTAAAGTACATCCTAGTTAAGTTTTTTTTTTGTAACAGTAGTGTAAACACGTCAACTACATATAAAAACAAAGGAAACCCGGAAAACTTTGTGACAAAAAAACGGTGCAACTTGCCAAAATATTTAATTTTATATTAGTCGTGTTAACAGTGTTAACTTATATCCAGGTTGCTATGACCAAATGTCTACTGTTGAAAGTGGATATAATTTCATATTGTGCAAATGTCTACTGTACAGGATACAATTTCAAATTGTGCTTTCTAGAATTCGACAAAAACAACTGGATTTCTTCAGATGGAATATCTACATAATGAAAATTTTATCAATCTATCCAATTGAACGGTTGCAAACTTATATAAATATCTTGGCAATTGTAGATTCAGTAAGCAGTTCTTGTTGTCCAGCTATATGGATAGTATATTCATGTTTTATTCCCGTTGAGAAAACGAAAACAAACGTTCTCACAAGCGCAATCTTCAGGTTACCATATACATTACAGTGTGATGAATGACACGTACCTTTAATTTATTATAACCTAATAATTCACTATAGGATAGGCGAGGGCAATGTCTACTATATAGTGCCTTTCACAATGACACGACCGACTAGCTAGCGACAAGTATTAAAACATAATACCAGCAATTAAGAATCAATTCCATTCTTCATCTCATTTCTTGGGAGTTCGCACGAACTCAGGTTTTCAATTGACATGCTGCCATTGCGTTTAATCGGAGTTATTTTGCGCTTGAGTCTTCCACTAGGCTAAAAAAAAGTAAATGTAAAATGGCTTGCTCAAGTGTACAGTAATACACCTCATGCCAACAGTCGAGTTGCTGGGGCTATTACAGTGTGAAAAATCAGACATGACTTTCAATTTGGACGACTCATTAGATACCACTGGGTTGGAGCAATGTAAAATGATGTGCTCAAGTCCACAGTAAAACACGTCATGCCCTCAATCAAGTTGCTGATGGAGCTATTACAGAGTGTGGAAAATCAGACATGACCTTAATTTGGAGGACTCATTAGATACCACTGGGTTGGAGCAATATAAAATGGCATTTTCGGGTGCACAGTAATACACCTTTATCCCCGGGTTGTTGGAAATAATACAATGTATGATTAGGTACCAACGCTAAAAGAATAATAAAAAATTATTCGTACATTACCATAACGTGGGAGTAAAAATTATAATAAAAAAGCTCTACCTTTTCTTGCATTGTTTTCCATTGCCGCCTTCGCCTTATGACACCTAAACAGAAACTGTGAAGACAGCTTAGCATGCACGCCTTGAAGCACTGCACTGAAAGCAATGCGTAGACCAGAAAGGCCGCAAACATTACAAACGCAAGAGTCAGGATTATGTAGAGTGGCGATAAGTCGGGAAAGACTTTCCGGATCAATGATATGGCCGTTGTTGTTGTTGTTGTCTGGGAAGCTGTAGTGACCAGTGCAGGCGGGGGTGTGGTTGTTATGACGGGCGGAGGGGCTGTGAAGTGGGTTCGGATTAATATATTTGTCCCGCCCGTTGGTCTAGCGGTTAAGTGCGTCGCCTTTTAATCGAAAGGTTGCAGGTGCAAAACTGGTCGCTAGCTAATCGGTTGTGTCCTTGGGCAAGGCACTTTACGGACCATTGCCTGAACCCAGCGGCTTAATGGGTTCTACCAAAATGAAGGAACGTGTCTATCATATACAACACACTGCAATAGCTCCGGTAGCCCGACTAATGGCGCGAGGTGATCTGACGATTGCCTGTGTGTTAACCCCCTTGGTTTTCCCATTCACGGGGATAAACATGAATATCCTATCCTATCCTATATCTATGAGCTGTCTAGCTGGACTGTTATCCGGATCAAATGGATAAAATCAAGTTAAAGAACACAATTAATACATTACAATAGCTTTGGTAAACATACGGTGGGGACGAGGTAATCAAGATTGCCAGTGTGATAACGGCCATGACGTTTTCTATTCATAGGGATAAACGTTGTTCCAATGGGATCAAATAGATCGAAATATTGTCGTAATATCAAGGTATCAAAACACTTTAATAACTCCAATTACCCGACGTTGGGTGCGAGGTAATAGGACGATTTAACGTGCAAAGAACAGTCATCTACATATTCGTGAGATAATCTGATGATTACCCTGTGATAACACTCCCCTGCGTATTCGCAAGGTAATCTGACGTTTGCCTACATGATAATTCATCTTTTCATATTTTACAGGAATAGAGCATGACTAGCCTATCCAAATAAAAGTACTGGTCATAATAACGTTATGAAATCCTACTACATTGTTGCAACCTGTATTAGCAGTGACTGGTTGGGTAGTTGTAGAGAAATTGCAGAAGGTTGGCGCCGTTGTAAGTTCGTCAGTGCCGTCGCCACAGGAATCTATCCCGTCGCACTTCAGTACGTTAAATATACATCGGTTATTGCCGCATGCCATCTCCTCCGTTGGCTCCGTACATGGCGCTGTTGATTGTTGTTTTATAAACATCATATGTACGCAGTCGAGTTGCAAGAGCTATTGCAGTGTCTGAATAGTTGGTTCATTTATATCCTCGTGTGTGGAAAACCAGGCACGTACCTTCATCATTTTATTAGTAAACTCAAGATAATTAAGTTATCAGGCCACCTTTTAACACATCTCCTATGGTAAGCATACATTACTCTGTCACTTCACACATAAATACTTACGTGTTTTGGGAGTGTAACCGTTCCAGAATCCAGTAAAGTTTGCTGTCGGTGGATTCGTGATGCGAGTCACCACGAGTTTCAAAGTCATCCAAAAACTGGAGCTCAGATATTCCAGCGATGTCGTGTTATCAGCTGTGTGAATAGATGGCGGTCTGTGCATTGTGTTGGAAAACTAAACCCCACATTCTAGTTGCTGAAGCTATCACAGCATGGGAGTGTTGTTATATCCTCGTGGTTGACGAAATATTCTTACATGGCGCGGACATAGTCACAAGAACTGAATTATGGGTCTTATTGCTGAAACTTTTGCAGGGGGAACTCTAAAAGGAGGAACAGAGGGAAGGAGGGAAGGAGGGAAACTGCTCACTAAAATTACGGAAACTAATTTAAACCCTTTCCTGAACTATTCGCTACCCCAAAACTAACCCTAACTCCAACCCCATGTTAAAAACTAAGTCTAACGCTCTAATTTTCATTTTAGTTTTCCAGTTTCCCTCCTTCCCGCTTTTTATTCTTTTAGTTAGTCCCAGTGTTTTTATAACCTCGTAGTTGACGAAATATGAGCGTTCCATACATGTCACAGACATATCCAAGGGACCTGGGTTATGGGTCTAATTGCTGAAACTTTTGCAGTGTGGTCACAAAAAAAAAGAACAAGGTCTAGTTTCAGAAGCTATTACAGTATGAAAACGGTTTAATAACCTCGTCGTTGATGAAATATGAGCGTTCCGTTCATGGTACGGACATATCTAAGAGAAATGAACTATGGCTATAATTGCCGGAGCTTTTGCAGTGTGGTCGCGACAACTGGATAAAGTCTAGTTTCCTAATAAAGTATTAGCATTCCACACCCAGCACGATCATAGGCACACCACCTGGACTGGGGGTCTTATTGATGGAGCTACTACAGCGTTGTAAGACACAAGTAACCGCCACATTCTAGTTCTGTGAAACGAAGTAACCGCCAAGTTCCAATAGAAGCTATATTACACTGAGGGAATGATTTTGTATCCTGGTGGTTAACAAACTATTTGCGTTTAGTGGTTAACAAACTATTAGCGTTTATTCAGAGTAACTGAACTAGGGGTTTAATTGCAATTACGGGGTGGTAATGGTGTTATAACAACAGTGGTTTAAGAAATACTAACGCATAGGCACATCAACTAAATGATCTTATTAAATTCGTTAATAATTGTCGGAATTACCAACCCCAAATATAATGACAGTTACTTACTTGGACATATTGTAGCAATAATCGGCGTAGAGTCGTCCCTTCCATCATATATGGTGAGGTTTGATATGGTACAGTCTATTGGCGTGAGGGCAAAATGCCTGCAATGATTGGAGATTAGGATACAATACAATGATGGTATGCTGGGCGGTCCCATGGTAACACCGGGACCAGGAATAGTTTAGGTTAGTTTAGTTTATTCAATTTTCCCCCAGTATTAAAAAATGACAAACGAATTAAATCACGACACAGGAACAGGAAACGATGGCAAAACGAACAATCGTTAAAACACGTCATTAAAAAAGGATATCATTCAATAAACATAGCGGACGCGGCCGCCAAACCTAAGCAAAATAACAATAATAAGCAAACAAAACTTAATCAAGACTAAAACAATATAAAGGATGGCCTGTAGGCCCGTTACTCCGGGATAGGATATATTCCCATTTTATCGCCTTAAATGGGACTACGCGGAGTGGGAAGTTTTCCAAAAAATAGTTCATTAACATATTGACTTTAAGTTGACTCATTGGTCACAAACCAACACTATAATCAGCCAATTTCCACAATGACTAAAACGGTTTTTAGATTAAAACCAACCAATACATGAATGTGCCCTTTACCGACCATAGCGCGAAGTATATAAATGGATCAAAAATACTTTAATCAGTTGATCAAAAACGTTCTAAGCACAGTGCAAGAGCTCCATTAACCCAACCCTATATGCATATGTTATTCTGACGGTTTTCTGTGTTATAACCACCTTATATCCCATTGTACAACTAACCGGTTATATGCCTTATTTAAACTGACGTCTTTTTTCCATTTTCAAGTTTTTCATCAAAGGTCCTGCTTCGTGTTTTAGGAATAAGATATTCATGTTTATCACCTTGAATAGGAAAACCAAGGGGGTTAACACACGGGCAATTGTCAAATTACCTCGCGCCCACCATCGACCAGTTTCGGGCCTGCAACCCTTCGTCTGAAAGGCAACGCACCAAACCGACAGACTAACCGGTCGTTTTTATCGTGGAAACAAAAAATAAACTAAACTATACATGCGTTAACTAACTTACAGAAACGTGAAACGTATCCGTTGTCGGAACTTGACTGCGCGCATGGTGAAGAAACATGTGATGTCATTTGATATTGGCGGTAAAATATTTATCGGCTGGTGCGAGACTACGATTCCTCCTTGCAATTGTGACGTCACACCGCATTGTCCACCAGTGATGAGGTCAACTAAAGGTCAACATGTAAGAACGGATTGCTGCACTTTCATAAATAATCATTGCTTATTGACCTCTTTCTGAACACTTGTGGTATTCGCAAGGCACTTATCGTAAGTTAGGTTCACCCAGTCAATTATTGTCGTTAAAACTATAGTGAGGGTAATACTAAAAGGAGGAAAAGAGGAAAGGGGAATTTTTTTTACTACAACTATAATGGAACGTAATTCTTACGCTGGTCCAAAACTAATCTCAACCCCAGAACTAACCATAACTCTAAACCCAGCTCAAACACGAACTCTAACGACCAAATCTTTATTTTAGTAAGTAGTTTCCTTCCTTCCCTACTTACCTCTCTCCTTCCCCTGAAGCAATAATCGTATTATGTTTTTAGTCAATTTTACAGTGCACATTCAATATAAAGACTTAATAGTGTTTGCGCAAATACAGAAAAAAACAGTAATGAATTTAATTTGCAAAAAATAATATCGTCTGTAGGCCTACTTACTTGTATCTATGCCTGTAGTACTTTGAATAAGTGCCAAAGCCACTAAAGCCACAAGAATCATTGTTCAACCTTAGATTTAGGTCCAAATGTCACGAGTTTTAGTCCAAATAAAGTAAAACGATAAATATATCTAAAAATGACGTTGCCTGTGTTTAAATGTTTCGTAAAAAAAACTTAAACTACCCGTATAATTTAAATAAAGTTGTAGGATAGTCTACTTTCTATAAGTTGAATTTGACTTTTAATATTAAGATATTTTAAAAGATTACTTAACTCAATTATCAATTACTATACATCATATTGCATAGAGTTTAGTATACCACAGTAATATAACTTGTTGTCTAAATACACAACACACTGCAATAGCCCCGATTCGGCCATATTAGTTTACTCGTTAAGGGTAGGATACTAGGTTCGATTTTTATCCTGGCCACTTTCAGCAAAGTTGTATCCATGAACAAGGCACTTAACAGATGTGAATTCGCAGAATAACTTTACCCATTAAAAGAGAAATGGGACTCATTTTAAAGGAATAACAATCCGAAACCAACTATTACCCATGATGTTAATGTGTAAATGTAAACGTCATGTCTGCCAAAAACACAATTTTGACAAAAATAACTAAAATTTAATGGATCTTCTTATATATTTAAACTATAACCCCCATAAAACCATCGTTAGTCTCTAAAAGTTTCCAAAAAAGCATAATATTTTTCTTATTTAAGCAAAACTAACTGCATAATTCTTAGAAAAACATGGCTACGGCTGTGTCAACATAATCACCACCTCTCTATCTGCGACACTATCTGACAAGTGGCTCTCTTACAAGCATTTCACCCGTTCTTGGAACGTTTCCAACCAAAGGAAATCTATTACTATAGCAATACACAAATATGTGTATAAACACAACCCTGGTCTCACAATACAGTCTCTTGAACCTACAACCAGAAACGACTGAAAATCGTTAAGATGACGACATTTACAGCTATAAGTCGACAGCATATATTGTATCCCTCATTCCCATAGCGATAATCCGTGTGTTGTTTTTTCACGCATTGAAAATTTGACTTTTCGATAAAAGTTGATTGTAGTGTCCATTGTATTAAGTGAAGGGCGTTGTGTCAAAATATATATCGGCGATAAATCAAACTTAAGATTATGTTCAACTGCTAAAACCTAAATTTAATCATTTTACTACTGTGTTTTTATAGGTCAAATGTATCAAGCTTAACACCCTAACATGTATATGTGCGCCACATTTCAGAATGTTTATTAAACCGGTTTAGATTTGTGAACAAAACAATCTTTGATAAGCACACCACCTTTCAATCTGTTCCACATATCCAAAGTTTCAATCATACATATTTGTACACAAATTAACCTTGATAAGTGTAGCCTATCCAATTATAGAGTCACATATCTAAAGCATGTGGGCAGTTACCTGTAATACTCTTTTAAAACAATATATTTGTTTAACCTACTAAACATCACTTAACTATTTTAATTTTAAAATCGGTTTTGGACTTGCCTTCTGACGACAATTATTACGCAATAATCCCCATTTACCACAAATCACCGAACAGCTGACGTAACACTCGTCCAATATTAACTCATAAACACGCTTCTGATGTCGAATTTATTAACCACAAGTACACTCAGAAAATTCCTCAAAAATAAACTTCAAAAAGTGAAGTTTCGGCAGAAATTTTGTTAGTTTAAAAAGGTTGTATACTGGTCAGCATGCTGTGCTAGTTACTAGTTATCCGCAGTTTTAAGGCTAACCGTTCTGGCAGTGTGTATTTTATAAGCATAACCGGTAGAAGAATTCCAGGCAAAAACTAGTCAGCATTTTGTTTTCCAAACGATTCTATAATTTCAATTTAATTATAAATGTTTTTGCAGCTGCATAATTATATCGTTACTTAATTTTTAGCCATAACCTGTTATAAAGTGGTCTTGGTAAGGAGCTTATAATGGGTGCGACCTTAACGCCATAAACAAAATAATATAAATATAAGGTTTATCGCATGAAAATATGGCTAATATTGCGAAAAAAATGTCTAACGCTGACACTTAGAACCTAGTGTTTTGTAACGGTCGGCAATGTAAAGGAGTATTAAGCTTATCAGTTTACATAACTACATTTAAATATCGCAAAAAGCATATAGGGTTCGAAACCTGGTACAGTTAAACGACCAAAAACGCAAGAGGCTGGTTTCGAACAGTCACCCCTTCCGGTTCATGGTTTCCCGTTAAGTGGCGTCGATGGGTACGGTGCTTTAAACTCAGACTAATCCAATGTATCCGGAAAGTTTAAGTTTGCCTCGTATGTTATTATACAAAAGTGGGTGAGATTAGATAGCTAAACTTTGAACTGCGTGGGGGTTAACCGCATTTACTCCCTTTTCGCTACTTCAAACGGCTTGTTTGGTTTTATAAGACGTCATAGTTGGCATGGTGACGTAACTAACACGCACATTTTAGATTTTCAATGTCAATAAAACTTGTCAATTACAATACACCTCATACTCACGCTGCCAAGCGTTAGCCATGAGTATCGTAAGGGTACATCATGCTAACAGTCGAGTTGCTGGTGCTATTACAGTGTGTGAATGGTTAGTTTATATCCTCGTGGGTGAGAAGCCAGGCTCTACCCACCACCAGTACAATGATGGGGTCAAACCTTGTAACCATAGATACAATTAATACATTTGACCCGTGCCAACCCTTCCTTAAGTCCCGGATTTCAAGAGATTGAATAATACACACGCACGCCAAAGCGCTTTTTAAAAATGTTAATCCCAGCATTTAAAGAGTATCTACTTTTGTATTCGTATTGTGTTGCTGTCAAGGCTTTAACAACATTTTATATCAACAAGAGTTGGCGCGTTGGATTTTCGCTTCTGATTCACTTAATACATCATAACCAGAGACGCCTTACCGCAAAAATTTAAGTCGAACAAATTTAAATATTATGAAAGTTTACGAAAATAGAGTTCGTTTGTTGGAGCAAAGTTTGACAGATTGGCGTTTTCTAGTTATTGCGAGTTTTATTTTGTGATTTTTATTGATTTTTAAGCAGTTTGGTAATTTTAAATTTATTTCGACTTGTTTGATATTTTATATTTAACAAATCGTATAACTAATTAATCACTGTAGGTAGTTTTACCTGAGTTAATTATATTCATGAAGCATTTTGTTTGCATTTTTTTATATATAAAAATATTTTAATAATTTTTGTTGATAATTCCTTTCGTGCCCCCCAAATACAATTGTGAATTATAGCACAGGATGCCCAGGGTAGAATTAAGGTCGCAGGATCGAAACAACCCGCTAGCTAGTCGGAGTCCTTCGACAAGTTACTTAGTGGATATCGTATGAACCTAGTAAATTAAAGGGATTTGGTAAATTAAACAAAAGTCTCTAGCACATACAAGGTACTGCAATAGCTCCGATAACCCGACGGTTAGCGCGAGGTAATCTGATGATTGCCCGTGTGATAGCCCCTTGTGCTTTCCTGTCCAGGTAAACAGCCGACGAGCACTTAAAGTACTAAACGTCGTCGACGTCGTTATTCTATTTACCCCGTGTTGTATAATTTGTTTACACACTTTTGTGTTTTCATTAAAATTTTAGAATTAACCGTATTTGCAGGTTTAGGTTTAGCTTGAAAATTCAAACGACATTTTTTTTACAAAATGAATAATTTTAGAGTTTTTCTCTCCGTTTTGATGTTTGCATCGTGTATGGCTATTGACACCGGTAATTTTATTGATATTCTGTCATTTTAAAGATAGTGTAAAAATAAAAATTTTATCCGAATAAATCTGTCCGCTATATGTCGCCAATGAGTTGTTATTATGTTGGTGAAGCAAGCGCATCGATACAAACGGTTGCAAGGCCGAATAGTTAGCGGATAAACTTATTTCTGATATCTGTAACAGGTTCTAAACCAGGACGCTAATAGTTTGAAGCATGTATTTGTAGTATATGATCCATGATTTAGGCAAAAAGCACAAAGTTAAAATTGTACTTTTCATATCGAATTTTTTTTAGAAAATATTTATTGTTCACCAAACTGTTTGTTTCACCAAAAAAATACAATGCTAAACAAACCGTTTTAGATAACATTTTTTGTTACTTTACCCTAGCTTTGGCGGCCGCGTCCGCTATATATTAATTCAATTATATCCTTTTTTAATGACGTGTTTTAACGACTTTTCGTTTTGCCGTCTTTTCCTGTTCCTGTGTCGTGATTTTATTCGTTTGCCATTTTTAAATACTGGGGCAAAAAATGAATAAACTCAACGAATTACATGTCCGCTAGACGTCGCTCACGAGCCTTGTTTTTTTCTAGTTGTTATGATTCCGTCAAAATGTGGAGTCACAGAACCAAGGAGCCCTGGTAAAATCATCCAAGCGCAACCAGGAGTGGCGATGGGGATTTCCCTCTACACCCCCTCATTCAGATCATGCGTATATACATTGCAAGCGACAACGGCCAATCATCGTATTCGATTCGGTTTCGGAACAGGTTGGTTTAAAAAAAAGTAATTACTGAGCGAATCTTAGAACCCACGATGTTCTGTCAATTAGTTTTTTTTTACCGAGCCAAGTTTCGAACCCACGACGTTCTATCAATTAGATGGTTACATATTGTTTTAACCGAGCCAAGTTTCGAACCCACGACGTTCTATCAATTAGATGGTTACATAATGTTTTAACCGAGCCAAGTTTCGAACCCGTGATCGGCTCGTTACTCGGACCATTTTTTTTATAGGAGTCGGTATATGTATCGGTCGAATTGGCTACACGACCGTACAATGGTTACATAGTGAATAGTGAAAGAATTGGTCGCGCTGACCATTTGGCCAAAGGATTAAATGTAAATTTTCTCTCATTTCTATATACATAAACGGGTAAAGTAATTTTGTATTAACCATTCTACACATAGGGAACTATTTGTTACTTCGAAGCGATTTAAAAATCCAAGCCAAAAAATAACCTTTTTTGGTATAAATTTCTGGTCAAACATTTTCCAGGGGTTATAATAAATCAGATAACAACGCCAACAGTTACAGCTCATGCTGTTTGTTGCATATTGAAATAATGTAAGATTTTTCACCGAACCATTTGAAGCCACTGTGGTCAGTTAAGTGTTGCACAGAAAATGGCCAGGTTAATATCGAACCATATAAACCTCTGTACATTATGTAATTGCTGAAATGGCAACACTGAATGCCCGTTAAGTGCCTTGCCCAGGGACATAACTGACTAGCTAGCGACGAGTTTCGTATCTGCAACCTTTCTGCTGAAAGGCGACGCAAAAACCCACCATACACCGGTCAAACATATTATGACGTCATACAGGAAACGGCGAGGTGAACGCGATACTGCACGACAGAGGATGTGGAGCGGCGAATATTCAAGTCTTCGATACGGATGGAACGACTGCGTTACTTCCGCTAACGTGCGGCGTGTTCGCGCGAACGGAGTACGTCTCTACCGGAGACCGGTTGATCCTTGATTCGCTGAGCGTGGGCGGAAACAATACGATCTTCAATTTCACTGCTCATTACACGTCGTTTTTAGATACAGGTATAGACCAAGCGCTTAAATGCGTGGTTGAAGATATTACAATGTGTGGGTGGCTGGTTCATTTATATCCTCGTTGGTGGGAAGCAAGGCTTTATCCATAGATATCGTGAGACACCTCATGTCCATAGTCATGTTGCTGGAGCTGTATTACATTGTATAGATGGTTGTTTCGTTTATATTCATGTCCAGCCTTTTTCCACGGGTATTGTAAAATACTTTATGCCCATAGTCGAGTTGCTGGAGCTATATTACAGTTGGTTTATTTATATTTTCGTGGGCTAGGAAGCCAGGCGTTATTCACGGGTATCGTAAGACACCGTATGCTCACAGTCGAGTTCATGCAGCTATTACAGCAACCAACAAAAACCTTCAGAAACCACGCTTAATCCTCATTATGACGTAACAGCCAACTGCAGTCAGGACGCGGCATACTTCCCATGTGCCAACGGACGCTGTGTGGATCGCGAAGGTCGTTGTGACGTCACTCGCATCAACAATTGCGGCGACTTTTCCGACAACAGCATCGGTCCGCCTGGAAATTGCTCAGGTAATTATTTTTAGATCATGACGTCACATTATTTTTAGTTGACGTCACTCTAAATAACGTAATTTACAAAAAATCGTATATTTCGATTTTTATGACGTAACTTTTGAAATAGTCCCCTAGATTAAATTTTATTATTCACTATTATGACGTCACAGTTGAAACCACGACGATCGCGATGACGACACAACCTGGCACGATGCCGATCGCGACCCAGGCCACAGGTGGGGATTCCCCCAATCTGTTATGGATCGCGTGGGTGGTGTTGGGCATACTGGGGGCGTTCCTGCTGTACTTCTTACTTTGGAGACCGGGCTACTTAACCTGGCGTTGCGCAGCGTGGCGTCATGTTGCGTTCTGCAGGTGAGATTCGAGGCTTCGTGTAATAGTGTAGTTTTCTTATAAACATTTATTTTATTTTTTATTTTATTTTGTTGTTTGGGTTTAGCGGCAACGTCTAATTATACCGAAATTTTATAATTTTTTGCTTTTTGACGTGTTTTAACGACTGTCGTTTTGCCGTTTTTTCGTTTTCCAAATTTTTATTAGTAGTCCTGCTTCATGTTTTCATCGTGGAAACAAAAATTAAATTAAACTAAATAGATACTGCGAGTTGGACTTGATCTGTGGATAACTTTATGGATGTAATACGTTAACGGAGCTTGATAGTGGATTCAGTGATCCTAAGTTCGAAACCAGCTCTGGTAAACACGAACCTATGGTGGAGGATCCAGTGATCCTGGGTTCGAAACCAGGCCTGGTAAAATCAAAACTAGTGAATGATTCAGTGATCCTAAGTTCGAAACCAGCTCTGGTAAACACGAACCTATGGTGGAGGATCCAGTGATCCTGGGTTCGAAACCAGGCCTGGTAAAATCAAAACTAGTGAATGAATCAGTGATCATAAGTTCGAAACCAGCTCTGGTAAACACGAACCTATGGTAAAGGATCCAGTGATCCTGGGTTCGAAATCAGTCCTGGTAAAAACGAACCTAGTGAAGGATTCAGTGATCCTGGGTTCAAAACCAGGCCTGGTAAAAACAGAACTAGTGGAGGATCTAGTGATTCTGGGTTCGAATCCAGGCCTGGAAAAACGAATCTTGTGGAAGATTCAGTTTTCTTAGGTTCGAAACCAGGTCTGGTAAAAACGAATCCAGCGAAGAATCCAGTGAACCTTGGTTTAAAACCAGGCATGTTATAAATGTAGCTGGTAGAGGATTCGGCCTAGTAGATCCAGTAATCCTGTATTTAGCCCAGTGTTAAAAACGAAAATGTGTTTTTTTAGAAATCACGGTTGGTGTCAGAAGGCACCGGGTTCGAATCCCTTCTCGTGCTGTAGTGATTCAAAAGTTACCGACTCAGCCACACAGGGTTGGTATAGTTTCACATTTTGTCATTTTATTTGTGATGGCTAAGTTAAGTTTAACCGCCATTTGCAATACGATATGTCGTTTATTAATTATTTGGTTATATGCATAGCTTGGTGGGTTTATGCGTCGCCTTTCGGCCAAGGGGCTGTTGATTCGAAGCTAGTCAGCGGTGTTCTTGAACAAGGCACATAGCGGACACCGCCTAAACCTTTAGGAAGAATGGGTTCTGCGATAATTTGACAGGAAGTAATAATCATATAAAACTCACTGCAATAGCTCCGGTAACCCAACGGTGAGCGCGAGGTGATCTGACGATTGCCCGTGTGTTAACCCCCTTGGTTTTCCCATCCACGGGGTTAAACAGGAATATCCTATATCTTATCCTCCTATAACACTTGCGCTTTGATATTCACGCAAATAAACAAAAATATCATATTCCATTTATTTTAACCTTCAGTGGTGGAAAACGCAGGTGCGTTTTAACACGGGCATTCAAGAAAACACCTTGTCCAGTTATTGGGTTACAGGAACTATTGTATTGTTTTGTATTCGATCGAAACTAGTCGGAGTTTGACACAATGAACTAGCTAGGAGCTGATTTCAATACAACCTAGCCTTTATACATTCTATAACAGACTCACAAATGCTTTACCAACGTAACAATTGAATAACAATACAAATATAGTATGTCTCTTATCTCAATATTTATATTACTTCATAATATTTATATTACGTCATATATATCTTTTGTTGTCACACTTTCAATGTAAGGCATTAATATGATTGCAAACACAGTTAAATGGAACCAATATTACTGTATGCTTATGCACATACTGATGCGATTGACTTGTATACATACAGCTTGTAAAACTTGACTTGAATACCAAGCAAATATTACTAACCGAAAACGAAATTTGTAAAACTGACCTAATGGAGGATTCAGTGATCTGAGGTTTAAAACCAGGCCTGATAAAAGCGAACCTATTGGAAGATCCAATGATTCTAGATTTGAAACCAGGTCTGGTGTAAACGAACCTAGTGGAGGATCCAGTGATCCTGGGTTTAAAATCAGGTCTGGTAAAATCGAACCTGGTGATGGATCCAGAGAATCTTGGTTTAAAACTAGGCCTGGGATTTGGTTAGGGTGGGTTACCTATGACTAACCCCGTGGGAAAAAAAAACGCAAGAGGCTTTATCACCCAGGTTATCTTACCTCCCACCCACCGTCAGATTTCAAGAGCTATTAAAGTGTGTTATGTATAATTGAGCCGTTCCTCCAGTTTTAATGCATACCATTAATTCACTGATAACAGGTAATGTTCGCTAAGTGCTTTCCCAAGGACACAACCGACTTGCTAAAAGTCGACACTTTACCCCATTGGGCTATATGTAGACAGCCACTACTAATCCACAACAAAAAGGCCACAAAAAAACTTTCCATTAGAGTACTGGTAATCTATTATTATGCATTGACAGCACTTTTGTTGTTGTTTTGCTTATTCATGGTTACGTTATGCTCACGTCATCATCGGACGTGACGTCATGTTTAAATCAACAAACATTAATTACGTTGGGTTAACTACGCTTCTTTGTTACGACACAATCACAATACAAATTCGTAGAAATAAATTTGATGTTTAGGTGCGGCACAATCAGAGCCTGTTACGTCACAACCAGGTAATATGACGCAACAAGAAGCAAACACAAACGGTGTGCTAAGCGACATAGAAGAGATACCAACTGGTAAGTTATCACAATTTTACCGGAAGTGCGTCATTAAAATAGGTTAAACTGTTTTATGACGTCACAGGCGGAGGAGGTCAACCGATGACAGGTCTTCCTGGTGGTATTCAAAGGGAGTCTCACATTTTTGGAATGTAATTTCCTTTTTTTTATCAAATATAACCAAAACTTTCAACGGTTTAAATGTAAATTGTATTCTTTTGTATTTTCACAGTCTTTTTGTTGTTGTTTTTCTTCCAATTCTGTTGTTTTTTTGGTATGTTGTGCTTAAAATGACGACAGTTGTCGTTTAAAGGAAGAACAGTGATTAAATCATGGACTATTATTAATGAGTGGGCCTTTTGACCTAACAGTGCTCATTATGACGTAATTGCAGTCCATTATGACTATATAGGTCGTAAAAAATGATTTCATATTATGACATAATACACACTTTGTAGCTGGCTTTTGTCGTGGTAATCATCATTGTTCTACGTGTATTACGTAATAGAGTATTAAAATTAAACATATTCAAGCTATAAATTAAGTGTTATATCTCTATTATATTACATTTTACGAAAACAGCTAGATTTTGACAAGTAATCTGCACTGTTTTTATCTTAACAAGGCCTGTTGTACTTTTGTTAACTATATGTAGGCGAAACCTAAAATAACAATTATTGGTTATTAATGTACCGGTTCATGCTGTGTTTGTTAGGGTGCATGCTGTGATTTTTCCGGACGTGCTTTAACGACTGTCGTTTTGTCGTTTTGTTTTCCTGTTCCGTGTTAGTTAATCATGTACATTCGTAACTATAAGATAAAGGGAACTTTACAAAGCTAAAACAACTATAGCTTATAACTGTCTCGGGTGTACTGTAAAGCTAAAACACAACTATAGCTTATAACTGTCTCGGGTATACTGTAAGACACAATTTTTTATAAAATATTTTTAATTTAATTGAAAACTTAAGAATTTCCTTTTTCGATATGTCTTAAGATGAAACTGTTTTTATTCGTATAGATATGTGCTTTATTCTTAGACATAAAGTCTTTTCACACCTAACCCACAAGAAATGTGGAAAAGATATGCCCACTAAAAATAGCAACAGTATTTTAATAATATGTTCATATAATATTGTTCACCTATAGTGTCTTTTACACTTTGTTTTACAAAACCGTATTTTCCTCTCATTGTGTACAACCTCTTAATTTTCACATCCTATATAATTAGTTTATTTATATTGGTAGTAGGGCTGTATTTTGTACATAATAAATATATAATTGATACTTGAATTTATGTGAGGCCTGATAATCTATATGGCAGAAGATACGACGCTCTTACCAATAAAGCTGTGAAAAGTTTGGCCTTTGACGTACACTTTCTTTAAACATGGGTAATCATCAGATTACATAGGGCTGCCTGAGGATAGGATATTCATGTTTATTCCCGTGAATGGGAAACCAAGGAGGGTTATCACACGGGCAATCGTCAGATCACCTCGCGACCAGTATAAAACCCGCAACCTTTCGGTTGAGAGGCTTCGCACTAAACCGCCAGACTAACCGGTCGGAGCTATTCCAGTTTTCAATATTCGGTTACTCATTGATTTTTACACAATCGATTTAAATCCACTGAATCAAAGCAAGGGCAGTTACACGTCTTGTCGTACATACTGCTGGTCAGATATAAGTATCGATCCACGCACCTGTCGTATAATAATCCGAGATACTTGATTACAAACCAGGTACCATTTGCACTGTCCAGGTGTGCCGTTAAATGTTGTAACACTTTTCTCCTGTTTTTTATGGCCTGTTGTACATTTGTCGACTAGCTATGGGCGGTTGTCGTCATTACAACCTTTCGGCTGAAAGTCGACGCTTTAACTGACTATGCTATTATATGGCTACTAATCCATATAAATGAGTTGACCGACAATCCGGCGACAAACAACTTTCCACTTTGAATGCCCTTTTAAGTGCTGGTATTTTTTATTTTGTCTTGCATTTATTTTGTCTTTTACCTCCTCAGTTCATTTTTGAATGTGGCTTAAAATACGTCAGCAAAATTGCTGTGGGTTTGTCAGGGTGTCGCCAACTATTGATATTTTCGGTTAGGTGCACTAAACTTAAAAAGGTTGAAAACGAAAGGCTAGATAGGATAGGATATTCATTTGTATCCCCATGAGAGGAAAAACCAAGGGGGTTACCGGAGCTATTGTAGTGTGTTGTTCATGATTCACACGTTTCTTCAATTTGGTAGAACCCATTATTCCACTGGTTTCAGGCAATGTCCGTAAATTGCAGTGTCCAAGGACACAACCGACGAGCTAGCGACCAGTTGACAAATTTAACGGGTGTTTAAAATCAGGTTAAGTATAGAATTATGACCTTTAAACAAGTCGCAAGCTTAAACATTTGTACGGTCGGATGGAAAATATTCACTTTTATCCCCTTGAATAAACATAAGGACAGTTTTAGCACCCTTAGTTGTCACCACACCGGTAATCGCTAGATAACCTTGCGACCACCATCGAGTTACCGGAGCTACTACAGTGTGTTGTGTATTGAGACTTCAATTTTGGTACAACCCGTTATATCGGCAGTAAGTCTTATCGTAAACTGGAATATTAAAGTCCCAAGTCCATCGGGTTTGTTTATATCTGTGCCATAGGCACTATGCGAATGTATCTTGGAACCAGTGTATTATTGGGTCATTACAATGTATGAAACATAATATAAAGTAAATAACAAGTCGGTCTCTGACGATTGCCCAAGTCATTTGACTCATTAAGGGCTAATTGCTAGCGGAGATAAACATCCTAACCTGCTATTGTACTGTTTGTAGAAATGGCCGTTATATCAAAACAACGCGCTGCGTTTTTGTCGCAACGGATGCAAAGCCTTTGTTGTTCTGGTGCTCATTGTGTTTATGTGGTGACGTCACCATCACTGGACGAACAATGACAACAAGCCGTGCGAATCGTGGTGTTTTCGAGAAATAAGTAGCTCTCGGAAAAATGACATGTGTGTGTGACCTAAAAACCGCCGTAATTCAATAAAATAATGGACCTTGTGATTATAAAGGATTGATTGATCTTGTATTTGAAACCAGGTCGAGGTTCGCGGCTCTATTGTAGAAGGAACGTGTCTATCATTTACAACACACTGCAAAAGCTCCGGTAACCCGACGATGGGCGCTAGGTGATCTGACGATTGCCGGTGTGATAAACCCCTTGATTTTTCCATTCACGGGGATAAACATGAATATTCTATCCTATCCAGAATCTAGTGATTTTGGATTCGAAATATGGCTTTGTAAAACCTATATTAACGATCTATAGTGATTTTAAAACCGACATGGACGATCCAGAATTCCGGAATCAAAGTCACGTATTTCTAAACTCGCCAACACTTCTAAATAAGTAGTCAACCGTGTTAGAATGCGCTCAGGTTAAAACCGCTTTCAGCAGCTGAAGGGCAAAGGTCACTAAATACAGATATAGCTCGTCATCCAAGTTAACCTGTTGGGTTGAGTTGAACAGCATGATACGCTTGTGCTACACGCGTGCTAACTTCGTGGACAACATGGTAGTTTAATTTTTTTCATTACTTCTAGTTTTTTTTGTTTTTTTACGGCCATGCCTGTACATTTCCATAATTTGCTTTAACTTTATGTTTTCTTTGTGTGCTGTGGCGACTGTCGTTTGTCGCTTTCCCTACTTCCTTTTTAAATGTGCCTTTCTTAGTTAGTGTGTTTTTAAAGTTGCAAAACAAATAACTAAACTAAATAAATAAGAAATGGAATTGAAAGGGGTTACGAAAAACAAAATATTATGACCTAGGTGTTTCTTGTAAAAGTGATGCAATATGGCGTAATTTAAGTTGAGCGACTGTAGTGAAACAATTGCACCATTCGTATGTAAATCGCTTTGAGCGCTTTCTTGGCTTTATTGGACATCAAATATAGCTTTTCTATTAAATGTTTCATTTAGCGATCGAAACCCTTCTAACACATATATTGCGTACAAAAATTAACCTTAATAAGCGCACCACCTGTCTATGTAACATTTGCAAAGTCACATTCATATGTATTTGTACACAAATCAACCTTTATAAGCACGCCACCGGTTTTACACTGCCATATTTTAAAAGTACGGATTATTTATATTTGTACACAAACTTTAATGAGCACACCATCAGTAAATTGTACACAAAGTCATATAACAAGTGTGGTAATTAAAGAAAGTGCATGCTAATAACACTTGAACAGCACAATACCGTCGCGGACGAGAACCAAGCGCTTACAGTTTCTTTGTTATGATATTACGCCCTTCACGCTTCGACGACTATTGCCGAGTGCCGACGCGGAAGAACGCACGCGATTGGTCCATGCATTATGACGTCACAATCAGCTGATCGATATAAACAGAAGCACAACAAAGGCAATAGATGAAACTACTTTGGGCGAGGCACAGAGCATAGATACAAGGTGTTTGCATGTTAATATTGTAACAAAACTGTTTTGCCATTCAAAGGATATTCAAACAAAAAAACAAGGTAAGATTAGATTTAAAACATTTGTTTTGGTATTGTTTTTATATATTGTGCACTTGAGTTTACAGTTTTAGCATATTCAAGTATATATATGACATGTATTTTCAAATTGTTGGTGGTAAACGCTGCAGCGAAAGAAACAAAAATAAAAATTTTATTGTGTAAGTTTTTCATATTACTATTATAGTCATTGTTTTTTTCAAAGGGTTACATTTGGGTTAAAACAATTGTTTTATTAGTGTTTTTATTTATTGTGCATTTGAGTTTGCAATTTTAAAGCATACTCAGTATTTCAATTTTTCTGCAAAAATGATTTTTGATTAAATATGATTAATTATTAAGAAAATGACAAATTAATGATTAAAACAAATATGCCAGTACTAATTAAAAATATATATTTTTTTTAATTTTTGAGTTTTAAAAGGGCCTCATTGAAAGTTACAAAAGTTATATTTTTCCTAAATTTAGAGTTACTTCCTTTCTTATATTGGTACCGTACTAAACATACCAAAAATATTGTGCATATATTAGTATTTAAAAAGTGCAGCAATAAAAAAAATTTAAAATCGAATTTTCGTCTCTTTTTAGAAATTTTTTTTGGATTATGTAATTTTTGAAA
>CH000659.1:57757-69940 GCA_000149265.1 Ciona savignyi | reverse complement strand
CAGGGCCTCTGATAACAATTGGGAAAGCGGTAAAAGAACATTTGTTAAAACATGTTTAGAGGCCGGTAAATTATTAAATGGGTATAATTAGAAGCCCTCATAAAAATTAAATAAAAAGGAAAAAATAAATGTGTAAAAAAAGTACATTCAACCTCGAAGAAAAGTGTGCAATAAAGCGAGCCCGTGCAATGGGGGAGTCGGCTTTAGGAGAAGGGGTGGCCCGAAAAGTTTGGACCATAAGTGGAAGAAAGGTCAGTTTTTCTGATTGTAAATTGCAAGATTGTGATTTCAGGAATGAGAGCAGTACAAAGACTGGGAAGCATAAATTCACGATAGAAGACACATTAAGCACTGGTATATAGCATTGCTTGGCAATTAGGGTGGAGTCAAATACTTAAAATTAATGTTCAGAGCATTTTATTTAGGAACTTGGTCACTCCATTTTACCAGTTGTGTAACCATATCTGTTTACTTTTAGTTTATTTTTTGAATTTCAAATCTTTTTTCATTATTAAATTTTTTGGTTAAAATTGTTTAAATTTGATACTCCTAAATTCATAAGAAAAACTAAATAAACCCAAATTTGACTAGTCTATCTCAAATAGTTTTCAAATTAACGCATTGACTTGTGCCTATTTGCACCATTTTTTTGCAATAACTTTTCTCGTGTTTGCAGAAATTGTATCAAAATAGGTAGGATTATAGCTTGGTGATGGCAGAAATAAAATATTCATTTGGTTTTAATATCAAATGTTAAAAACATGAATTAAATTAAGTAGAAGTTAGCTTGTAGGAATTTCAGTACGGAAAACTAGAAAAAAATCATGTGAGAAAAAATCATTTAAAAAAATCATGTGCTATTGGAAATTAATTAGTTGCCTTACTTTCCTTCTTATTTTTTAAATTTATTCCAAATTACATATGATCGTAAATTATAGTTAAATGTGTGAGTAGAATAAAAACCAGTTTAGAATTATTGTAAATATTCTAATTAAATTCAATATCGAATCCACCTATATTCAGTAGCCATATTTAAAATTTGCTGCATCCAACAATTTATTTAGTTTTATTTCTTATATTCCACTTGCTACAGCGACACAGTTAAGGCGAGATAGTTTATTCTTTATTAACTTAAAACACTCCCCTCTCAGTGGAAACACAGTTGCAAGTACAAGTAATAAGGTTTAAAAGTTGCATTTGATGAGAGATGGACTACTTTTTATAGGTTTATTAACTTCCTAACTTTGTCACAAAGCCACATTAAAAGATAGGTATGATAAAGAAAATTGAAGCAAAGAGTATCAGTTGGTATCCTAAAGGATTAACTTTTTATCGATTTAATGATGGGCTCGTCACTAACACTGTTTTTACATAGAAAGCAGTATATGAATCGGCTTTATATAATAAAGTCACTTAGTAATGAGTTTAACATGAGTTTGAAACTAAGTTGAGTTAAAAAACAGTTATAAAGTAAAAAACAGTATATGAATCGGTCGCGCGAACATTTTTGCTACACTACTTTACTACTTTATAACTTATTTAACCCGACTTAGTTTCGAACTCATAGTAAACTCGCCGGTAAGTGTCTTTATTATATAGAAAGCCATATCTGAAACGGTTGTTTTAACCATACGGTCACACGACCGTTCAAAAAGCATTAACTTCACGATTACAATGAGTCAATACCCACAGCGTGAACGCTAACCCTTTTTAACCACCGTAGGCGCTGGAGAGTCCGGGAAAAGCACGATTGTGAAGCAAATGAGGATTCTGCATGTCAATGGTTTCAATGAGGAGTAAGTCACTTTTCGCATGTTGTTTTGTAACGCTTATCTTTATTTAACACTCAGTTTCTATCCATTGCATTTTTCCCTGCTTTTCCATTGCGTTTTCCCCACTGATGTTGTGTTTTTTATGTTGCATTGTAACCTTGTTTTTCTGTAGCTCACTAAATGTGTGTCAACCCAGTGTTCCCCCCCTTTTTTCTATAGATATATAAGGATTTAAGAGTTTGTAGTAGGCCCCTGGCCTACCCATATTTCACATTAACGTGCGTTAGCCAAACATAATACCTTTATTCTTATGTGGTACATTTAGTATTATTACACAGGCCTGGTTACATAAGTAGTTAGAGGTGCCCTTGCCTACCCATTTCCATGCACATGCGTTAGCCAAACATAATAACCTTTATTCTTATGGACAAGGTACATTCAGTATAATTACACAGCCTGAATACAGAAAGTAGTTTGAGGTGCCCCAGTCTACCCATACACATGCCTTAGCCACACATAATAACCTTATTGGACGTGATACATTCAGTATTATTACACAGCCTGATACATAGTAGTTTGAGGTGCCCCAGTCTACCCATACACATGCGTTAGCCACACATAATAACCTTATTGGACGTGATACATTCAGTATTATTACACAGCCTGTGACATAAGTAGTTTGAGGTGCCCCAGTCTACCCATTTCCACATGCGTTAGCCACACATAATAACCTTATTGGTTGTGATACATTCAGTATTATTACACAGCCTGATACATAATACCTGTAGCATCAGTTAGGCTACCATGCACAGTTAACGCTTCTTAGTATCCACCCAGCGAGCATACGTGGCAACAGTCCGTCCCCCTTGTAACTGGAAAAACACAGTCTTTTGCGCTGCTACTTACCAAGCGTTTACTCTTTTTTTTAAATGTTGTATAAGAAACAGGCCAATTGGCCTTTGCTTATACAAACTGGTTATTTTGACAGGGTACAATCAATTGGGTAATTTGGTTATTTTGACGGTTAAAAACCAAGTTATTTTGGTTTAACCAGTTGATTATTTTAATGGATTAGCAAATTTGGCTTTTTAACGTCCTAAACCCAAATGGATATTTTGGTTATTTCGATAAGTTAAAACAAACTAGTTATTCTAACATTTGACGATTTAAACGTCCAAAAATTATTTAACACCGTCCAAAAGATGATTTTGTATAAATCACACAAGCCACTACTGGTACTTATTAAATATCTTATATGCTAGCTTGCTTTAAGTGTATTTCCACATTTCCTTAAGTAAAACCCAGGCCACAGTAGATTTAAACCGTGATACCAATACAATTGCGATTGGCTGCTATTTTTAGAGCTGGCTCAGTTTTCCGTGTAAAGAAAAAAATCTATATTTAGACCAGCTATTGATTACTCTTACTGCATAGTGTGTGCTTAGTTCTATATATAGTAACAGGAGTTGACCAATACGCTTGTGTCATTGTTTGTTATTGCATTATAAACTAAGTGTTTGCCGGGCTTAAAAGCAAGTTAAAGTAATTATAAAAGGGTGTATTCCGTGCTTAAAACCACATTTCAAATCATTTTCATCACAAAATTGCAATACTGCTTCAGTAATACTATTTTCATTATTTTGCATTTATTTTGTTATTTTATTTCAATGACCCAAGTTAAAGTTATTATAAAAAAAAACATTTGAAATCTTTTCCAACACAAAATTGCAATACTGCTTCAGTTAAAATATTTTCATTATTTTGCGCTTATTATTTTAATTTATTTCAATGACTTTGTTTATTCCACTTCTTCAGTAACCTTTACCCTATTAAAAACCATATTTGTTTTTAGTTAAAAGTACTTATCGAGTATTATCACTCTACACATAATTATAGCCGGTTCAAGTGCATGAAGTACAGTGTTATGTTATGTTGTTTTTTAACCAGAGAGTCTCTTTAAATTGGCAAAGTTGTTTTATAAATAGCACGCCACCTGTCCATCTGTCCCATATTTCCGAATTCCCGAATATATATATTTGCACACAAATCTACTTAGATAAGCACACCACCTGTTCATCTGTGCCACATTTCCAAAGTTCCTACCATACACATTACCACACAAATCAACCTTGATAAGCACACCACCTGTCCATCTGTGCCACATTTCCAAAATCCCTTCCATACACATATCCACACAAATCAACCTTGATAAGCACACCACCTGTTCATCTGTGCCACATTTCCAAAATCCCTACCATACACATTTCCACACAAATCAACCTTGATAAGCACACCACCTGTCCATATGTGTCGCATTGAAAAAGTCGAAATCAAGTATATTTGTCCACATATCAAACTTAATATTCCCATTTTTTTAACCAAACTACAAAAAACGTTTATGTGCCTTGAACACCCTTGTAATATAATCCCAAATCATATTTCAGGTCGTCTTATTTTATTTAAACGTTATAAAATAACCCGTATTTTTTACATTGCATCAAAGGGGATGCTTAATTTTTGTTCCAGTGTTTCCACATTTTCCTATATTTTTCACAACACAATACCTTCATATGTGGAGCGGTTTTTATTGAAATTACAATGGCAGCACTGCCTTTGAATAAATCTGAAAGGGAACAATTCTGATTTTAGCACAAAATCAATACAATATAATCTCTCCTGCAGGATACCTTATATTACCAGTTCAACTGGCTTAAAGCTATGCAATCCTTTTCTGTTTAAATCTTTTTATTTAAAAAAGAATGAATTTAACCTAAATAATTAAGTTTATCATATTTACACTTATTAATTTAATGTTCGGGTTAGATTTTGTGGTTACTATTCAAAATTGTTTTAAAACTGTCTTTGTTGTATTAATTGAACAAAATTATCCTATCTTTTTATTTACATTTCTTTTACATTTATCTTTTTAGTTTTCTTAAATTTTCGTAAACTGTTTTATTTTTTTGAATGTTAATAACTTTTACAGATAAATAAGTTTAATTAACTATTATAATCGTATTTGTGTAAATTTCTCTATTGTGATGATGCATAAATTATCGTTCCACTTATAAAACTCATTATAGAAGGCATTTTCAGTTTAAATGAACATTACATCTTTTTATTAGGTTTTACGAGCATTATATCTTACAAAATGCAGTATCACCAAACTACAAAACTATTTTTTCGCAATTTAAGACGTGCGAGGTAAAGAGTTGTTGAGTGGTTGCAACCCGCAAATTGTAAGTTGTAAAATAAGAATAGAAAGTCCACAATGTTGGATAAGAATTCCTAAATTGTGACTTTCTACCGATTTGTTTCCTTTTGCTTTACGGCAGTCGTTTAAAAATTATAGTTGTTTATTATACATATGTTAACCCGAAATGTTGGGCCTATATATACACATTATACAACAAAATCACAATATAAGTTGTTTATTATACATATGTCCACCCAAAATATTGTGTCTATATATGCATATTATACAACAAATCGCAATATTAGTTGTTTATTATACATATGTCCACCCAAAATATTGTGTCTATATATGCACATTATACAACACAATCGCAATATTAGTTGTTTATTATAAAGATGCCCCAACCAATTTAAAAATAGTTTGATATTTTTATAATTTAAGTTTTAAAAATCGGCACTATAGTCGTATCTTCTATCAAGTTGTTTTAATATCCGAAAATTCATAGTTCCAACCCTCTCCCTATCTTCTATTTCTGCTATTTGCAGAGCAGGTCATAAATAATAGATAGGGCTAGTCTTCTGTAAAAGCTCCAGAAACGCATGTGTAAAAATAAGCCAATAGGTCCAGTAACCCGCTATCTCTTTATTACAATGAACAAATTTGTACATAAACCAATCACATTCAAGGAAACCTAAGGAAAATTCGCTGTAAAACTTGTATAAAGCGATAACCACAGTAAATCAACAATATTTTTAATATTTTAACAAGTGTATATTTGTACATTATTTAAATACAATTCTAAATTAGTTGTTAAAAAAGAGATTTATTTTTGTCTTGTGGAATAAACTAAAATGGATTGATTTGGTATCCAGTTTATTTTGCTGTTTACTGGCAGTTATAAAGCCTACGTTTTTGCTTTTATTTGCATTCCCATAATATAGAGACTACTGGTGTCCGCCCACGCTATTTTAGACTCGTTTTTACCGGTTTCACATACTCTACGTCGTGTGCATAGGCTAGCCTGGCGCGTGCTGAACACTCACGCATCACGCCGCACACGCACCACCGCCTCGCGCCGCTATTTATAGCCCACCGTCTAAAAATACTTCCAAGAGCGCCATCTCTTCTCTCAATAAAGAGAGACGCGAGGAGGAAAGTGTGAGAGAAAGTGGTAGATTAGGCGGAGCGCTGTGCACTGATAACGAAATGATACATCTTAGCGCTGTAAGCTACATACCACCTGTACTGCAAATTCTAACACTCAAGTTACATATGTTTCTATTCCAAAACACATGTACCTTATCTTAAAAGCCAATTATAGACCTGTAATGTTGTGTAAGTGTGCAAAATCTACTAAGCAAATGCTATAGGTACTTTTACTTTACCATAATTTAAAGCATTTTAAACTATCATATCAGTATATGTATATATTGAGATTAATGTAATATGAAATACAATAGTGTGCTGTGCTTGTTTTGGTCATTTGAATGAAAATCAGCAAGTTATTCTGCAAAACCTTATAATATGTACTAACATTCTTAAAAAACACACAGTATATTTGAAAATTTTATAATCAATATCCTTAGATAGTATTTCTGCAAAATGCAAATTATTCATTCCGTTTTGTTAGGTCGTTCTCTCTTATTTATAGCCCAAGCAATGTGCAATCAGCCTGAAAGTTTTGGTCTCTGTGCTTTGCATGAATTGGTTATGTAAGTCTGTAAATAAAGTTAAACATTGCGACATAACACACAAAAAGGAATAAACTATTTTGTTTCTGTGTCTCTGTGGTAATAGTTGATTGTTGGTGTTTCAATATTTATGTTTGTTGATTGTAACGTTTAACAGCCACATCCATTTTCCTGTTATACCGTGTGTATTTCTTGACGTGTTTTAACTCAATTTTTTCCATATTTGATAGCTTCCTTTTTTACATCTCCAAGCTATTCTTATTTAATATAACAAAGCTTGAAAAAACTACAGATTTGTTCAATTAAAATAAGGCTACGATAAAATAGCAGAAATGCGGGACCACACCCACAACCTTGTCTGTTTATATTACCGTCTGTTCCTTCTAGATCTGAACCTAAAGTTAGACCTCATTGGGCATAGATAATTTTATGTTAATGTCAAAATTCTCACTTCAATAATCATATTTGATTAATTGCATTCTATCAAAAGCAAAGTATTAAATCTTTGTTTAAAGGAAGACCATTCAAACTTTTCTTGTTATGATACTTAATTCATTTCTCCTTAAATATGTAGGAACTTGTGTTTACTGTAATTGTGTAAGTAACGCTTACACGAAGATGTGGTAAAGCAGTGTAAAGTGGCTTTCCAAGTTGAAAATATGTCATAGACAACTCTTGCTGTCTAAAATCAAGCATTTCAAAATTAATATTAAAAAAACTGCAGCAATAGGCCTAAACCAAAAGTTTATAAATTCGGTTAAAATATACCATTCAACTTAACTAATACAACCATCGCACAAAATCCGTATATAAACTACCTAGTTCATCAGATTTATAAACCATTTTTTAGGGGATTTTGATCCCAAATTATCCCAATAAAATCAATCAGCCACGAGGTCATGAGTTCGAATCCAACCCTTATCAGGATTTCCTGCAATTTTAAGCTATACTTATTGTTTATGCAATCTTAGAAATATAATAAATATATGGGCATGTTCTAAACCTTATCAGCTGGGCAGTTTAGGAAGTACAAATTCAACAGACTAGGACATTCATGTTTATCCCCGTGAATTGGAAATTGCAAGGGCCATTATTAAAGGGCAATCGTCCGATTACCTTGCACACACAAGTAGTAATAGCATAATGGTAACAAGAAATATAATGTCATGGGTAGGATTCGAACCCACGACCTTAAGCAATACGCACACAATACTCCACTAACAAATGGTTGGTGTTTTTCCTGCTAACACCACACTGTTCACTACATTTGTCAAGTGAGCGCGATGGTTTTTATGGCTGAAGTTAACATGACCAAAAAACATATTCTACAAAAAAAAAAAATTAGGGACGACCCATCATGGGTTCGAACCTTACCCCAGTTAAAGCATTTCGATTTTTGCACGATTTTTTTTTTGCATTTTTGCACGCGAGCCGATCTGTGTAAACTAGATTTCCGTGCCACTTCAATAATTATTTCTGTTTCTTCTCAGAGAGAAAAAGAACAAAATTGTCGACATAAAGAAAAACATGCGGGATGCGATGGTGGTATGTTTTGTGTGATTTCTATTGTTCTATTTCCGTACCCATATTACGAGAAGCAATTTAAATCAGTTTAGAAAACTAGTGCTTTAGCTAAAGAATTCATTTTTGAAGAAATTCCAATGTTATTGGAAGTTATAATGTTGATTGTATAATAAATCTATTGAACTTTGCAAAAATATAACAATTTTATTAAAATTCGTGAAATTATAACAATTCTATTAAAATTCGTTAAATTATAACATTTCTATTAAAATTCGCGAAATTATAACAATTCTACCAAATTTATAAATTTCTATGCAAGGTGTCAATTTTTTAATATTCCCAGGCGATAACGACGGCCATGGGTGACCTGGAACCTCCGGTGGAAGTGGACAAAGACTCGAACAACGCTCGCCGAGATTACATCCTCAAAGTCGCAATTCACTTCAAGGAGGAAGAGGATTTTGACCCCGTAAGGATTTTTGGATTTTTGTGTCGATTGAATATGTGGCTCCTTGCTTGACTGTGAGCGTGAGGTTCCCTATAATACCTGTAGTAAATCCTGGCTTCCCACCCATGAGGATATGAATAAACCAACCATCCACACACTGTAATAGTTCCAGCCATTCGACTGTGGGCATGAGGTGTCTTACAATATCCGTGGATAAAGCCTGGCTTCCCACCCACGAGGATATAAATGAACCAACCATCCACACACTGTAACAGCTCCAGCAACTAGACTGTGCTTTTTAGATTTTTATGTCGATGTGTGGTACATACTCCTCGACTGTGGGCTTTCGATATTGAAAGGAGTTTTTTTTTGTTTTATGATACTAAAAAGGAAAATATGATTTTTGGGTGTTTATGTCGTTTGGATGTATGATTCAGTCCTTTATAGCTCTACTGTGGGCATCAGGTGTCTTACTATAACCATGGATAAATCCTGGCTTCCCATCAACACATAAAATATACCAACTATCTACACACACTGTAATATCTCCAAAAAAACGACACTGGGCATGGGCTGTCTTACAATACCCGTGGATAAACTTAGGTTTACCACCCACAAAGATATAAATGAACCAACTATCCACACATTGTAATAGCTCCAGCAACTCGACTGTGGGCAGAAGGTGTCTTAGGATAATCGTGAATAAAGCCTGGCTTTCCACCCACAAGGATCTAAATGAACCAACCATCCACACACTGTAATACCTCCAGCAACTCGACTGTAGCTATGATATTAACCCAGTGGTATCTAATGCGTCGTCCAAGTAGAAAATGTGTCTGACAATTCACACTCTGTAATAGCTCCAGCAACCCGACCCTATACACAATAAGTCGCCAACCCCACTATATATAACCATATAATTTCAGAATTTTTTCGACACCATAAATGACCTGTGGGAAGATGCTGGGGTTCAGAAGTGTTTCGATCGTAGCAACGAGTACCAGCTTATTGATTGTGCAAAATAGTGAGTTTCCTGGCCCACTATGCGTGGAGTTGTGTTGTTTCCTGGTTTAGTTGGATAGCTTATCGGTTGGTCCATCAGCCTTACACTGAAGGGTTGTAGGATCGAAACCAACCTTGGAGCTATCGATTTTGTTCTTCGAAAAGGCAATTACCAAAGATCGCCTGAACATAGTGGAATACTGGGTTTCACTAAAACTGAAGAAACGTTGCCTTATACATATTTAGCACACTGAAATAACTCTGGTAACCTAATGGTAGGCAAGAAATAACCTTACAATTTCCTATGCAATAGCAACCCCTGCGATTTCCAATTAACTAAAAGAAAACCTGAATATCCTAGCCCAACAAAGTTGTTAAACGGTAAACGATGTTAAGCTTACTAATTATTACCATTTAAAATAAGTAAATAAGTTTATTTACTTAATCGCACCCAAAATGACAACAGAGCTAAAATGCGTATTTAATTAAAATTACTAATTTTTTATTTTGCGACTAAATAAACAAACTTGATTTTAAATCCCAATATATGCATATTGCAGTCATATTAGCTGCATAAATGTTGCTATCTTTGGTGTAATTATCAGAATTAAATTGGTTCTATTAGTTGAACGAAAAATGGCCATATATGTGTGCTGAAACTCATATTTATTCTAAAAAACTATTTTTTGTCTAGAAAAACATTTTGCCGACATTTCATATGCAAGTATGTTTATGTCTTCGGTGCTGTAGTTAAATAGCAACTTTTATAGTTGTATTAATTGCACTAAAGATACAAACATATATATAGCTGAAACATCTGTAAATTTAAATAGGTTCTAAAACATGTTGCTTTTTTTGGTGCAATTAACTAAATAAACAAATACACTAGTAATTACACTAAAAATACCAATCAGTAATAAAATGTCTAAATTTATTCTAATCGTTAAAAATAAGAAATTCGAAATAAATATGTGTTTCATCTACATATACGTTGCTATCTTTGGTAGAAAAAGCAACTTTTGTGGTTCTATAAGATATCAACATATAGGCCTATAGCTGATACGTCTGCAAAATGTCTATATTTATTTTGATCATTAAAATTAAAAAATTCAAAATAAATATGCGTTTCATCTATGTATACTTTGTTATGTTTACAGCAGTTTTAATGGTTCTTTTAGATATCAACATATATAGCTTATACGTCTGCAAAATGTCTATATTTATAACATAAAATCAGCTTTGATGTTTCGTTTGAAAGAGAAATGAAACTGAAAGGAGAAATGGAACAGAAACACCATACAGACCACAGTTGTTAAACGCGTCATTAAAACGGTTTCGCTAAAAATAACACAGAACATTAAACACGTCCGGTTGTAAAATATAATTAGATTGAATGTTGTTTCTCTCAGTATAAAAACCAATGTCTATTTAAAGCAAATTTATCGATACTAAACGTTGGGACCAAAAATGAGGTTATCCAAATCGTATTTTTTCTAGAATTTCTATAGAATCAATAATTATTTCTAATCTAGAATTTTTCGAAGCGATTTTAAAAAATGGGGTAACTATTTTAATGCAAAATTGATCAGGATATAATCTATGGTAAAAATACCTCATTATTTTGTATTCGTTAACCAAAGTAATATTATGAGCTAAAATTGGAAGGTAGTAATTCTTTAATTCTTTCTATGGCCTTGAAATATTCCCAAATCCCGATTATTATTGTTTTACTGACAGTTTCTGTTGGTTTTTAAACATGATCCCTTGAAGTCCAAAGAAAGATATATAAATGACCCAACCATCCATACACTAATAATGTCTCCAGCAACTTGACTGTGGGCAGGTGATGTTTTACGATACTCATAGATAAAGCTTTGTTTTCTATCCACGAGGATATAAATGAACCAACCATCCACACACTGTAATAGCTCCAGCAACTCGACAGTGGGCATGAGTTGCCTTACGATACCCGTGGATAAAGCCTGGCTTATGGCCTTACATTAAAAAACAACCTAAAGTAATGAACCATGGTTAAGTTAAAAAAATTTCCACGATGACTAATTGCTTTTTTGTTTGGTTTACACAGAAATAGGTTAACCATTTATAGATTGTTTTACTTCGGTAGATAACTGAAGACAAATCGGTTAACCGTTAACTGACATACATACCTAGTTCCCAGCGTATCTATAAAATATTTTAAAAAAACATTTACGTTTTACGTTTATGATGCCCATTTTCCGTTATTTCTGTTCATGATATAACAAAACAGTTATTGAAAATGCCATAGAATTTGTAACATAATAAAATCTCTCCAAAATCGAGTCGAACGGTTACAGTGCAGTTTTCAGTACATACCTAGTTCCCAGCATATCTATAAAATATTCAAAAAAACGTTTCCGTTTTACGTTTTTGATGCCCATTTTCCGTTATTTCTGCTCATGATATAACAAAAAAAATTGAAAATGTCATAGAATTTCTAACATAATAAAATCTCTCCAAAATCGAGTACAACGGTTACAGGGCAGTTTTCAGTACATACCTAGTTCCCAG
>CH000659.1:39486-50461 GCA_000149265.1 Ciona savignyi | reverse complement strand
GAGGTGTATTACTGTGCTCTACTGTGGGCGTGAGGTGTATTACTCTGCTCGACTGTAGGCATGAGGTGTATTACTCTGCTCGACTGTGGGCATGAGGTGTATTACTGTGCTTGACTGTAGGCATGAGGTGTATTACTGTGCTCGACTGTGGGCATGAGGTGTATTACTGTGCTTGACTGTAGGCATGAGGTGTATTACTGTGCTCGACTGTGGGCGTGAGGTGTATTACTCTGCTCGACTGTGGGCATGAGGTGTATTACTGTGCTCGACTGTGGGCATGAGGTGTATTACTGTGCTTGACTGTGGGCATGAGGTATATTACTCTGCTCGACTGTGGGCATGAGGTGTATTACTCTGCTGGACTGTGGGCATGAGGTGTATTTCTGTGCTCGGCTGTGGCATGAGGTGTATTACTGTGCTCGACTATGGGCATGAGGTGTATTACTGTGCTCGACTGTAGGCATAAGGTGTATTACTGTGCTCGACTATGGGCATGAGGTGTATTACTGTGCTCGGCTGTGGCATGAGGTGTATTACTGTGCTCGACTATGGGCATGCGGTGTATTACTCTGCTCGACTGTGGGCATGAGGTGTATTACTCTGCTCGACTGTAGGCATAAGGTGTATTAATGTGCACCTGAGCAAACCACTTTACATTGCTCCAACCCAGTGGTATCTAATGTGTTGTCCAAATTGAAAGTCATGTCTGACTATCCACCCACTCTAATAGCTCCAGCAACTTGACTGTGAACAAAACTACTTTCAACTAATATAATGATTCGAAGCTTTTGAAATGATCACAAGTAAAATGGTCCAAAAATAACGTCATAACTATTATTTGCAGCTACTTTGAATAACAATGAGAATCCAAACGTGACAAAGGCAAAGTACTTCATTCGAGATGAATTTTTAGTGAGTTCCTCTTTATTATTTGTTTGGTAATAACTAATGGTTGAAACTGGTTTAAACTGGTTGAAACTGGTTGAAACTGGTTGAAACTGGTTGAAACTGGTTGAAACTGGTTAAAACTGGTTGAAACTGGTTGAAACTGGTTGAAACTGGTTGAAACTGGTTGAAACTGGTTGAAACGGGTTGAAACTGGTTAAAATGGCTGGGAACTTGCGTTGACACTGGTTGAAACTTGAAAGTGGTTAACCGGCAATTTTAAGGATTTAAAATCGACTTTATATTAGTTTAGTAAATCAAATGTTCTTACATTTTGATGAATTCTGAATTGAAATATTCTGAAAAAACTTTCCTGTTCAATCAACCCGAAACTGGTCACTGGCTGGTCTTTCCTTCCAGTGACTGGAAACCAGTGAATTAATGGGTTCTGCTAAAACTGAAAAAACAACTTATTTAAAACACTGCAATAGTTATGTTAACTCGAATTTGGATACACACAAATCCCCCTACCAATACTCATTAAAAAACATTTTTAGCCTCCACCGTTTCTCCCATTTATTTTTTCCGAATGTGAAACCGTTTCTTTTAATTATGTAACTAAAAAAGCATCCCAAATGCCCCTTATATCAATAAAGGAAAACTGTAAACTAATACAAACGCGGCGCGATATAAAGTCAACCGATAGTTTGGTGGGTTAGTACATTGCTTTTAAGCCGAAGGGTTGAAGCTTCAAAACTGGTCACTAGCTAGTCGGTTGTGTCCTTGTGCAAGGCACTTAGCGAACATTGCCTGAAATCAATGAATTAATAGTTTGTATTAAAACTTTGAATTAATTGTTTGTATTAAAAGAGGAACGGCTCAATCATACATTACACACTGTAAAAGCTCTTGGGCAAGGCAGTTAGACAGTGGGCGCAGATGATGTGACGATTGCCCGCAGGCCCGGTGCTAGGAACCGCGGGGCCCAATTAGAAATGTGATGGCGGGGCCCCTACTCAAAATTTATAGGTGTTTATATATCATAAAAAAACATACCAGTACATACAAACTGCAAAATAGACATTTAATACTTGCTATAAAACAAATTAAAGGTAATGTGGATTGTGGATGCTTATTTACGATAGCCTATATTGTTTTACTTCCAAACATATCTATATTGTTTAGCAACTATATTGATTATGACGTAACAGGCAGACACAGAAATATAAATTTGACTTAGTTACGATGCATATTAAATTAATATTATGAGAAAGAATATTATTTCACGTTTTATTTTACGGTTCAGTAGTATTTTAAACTTGATCGTAATACAAAAAGAGCTCCGCTAGCGCGGGGCCCCTTTAAGGTGCGGGGCCCAATTTGATCTAATCGGTCAAATCGGCCTAAAACCGGCCCTGATTGCCCGTGTGTTAACACTCCTTGCTTTTTCCTAACTTTCCCTTTTTTCCGTTCCAGCGAATAAGTACGTCGGGCGACAGCCGCCACTATTGCTACCCCCATTTCACCACTGCGGTCGACACGGAAAACATCCGAAGCGTCTTCAACGACTGTCGAGACATTATCCAACGCATGCACCTTCGGCAGTACGAGTTATTGTGATAACGCCTCCCCACCGCGGAAAACGACCTTCAGCGCCACCAGCCGACGGGAAATGCGGCGACGGACGGCTAAATTCACTGTTGACGGTCTATTTATTATCGACCCCTGCTCTTTGGCGCACCAAGCGGCCCGCCTTATTTAAATGAAATTTGCAGGTTTTAGGAAATCGTGGTTTGGAAGTCGTCCCCGAAGAAATTTTCAAAATCACGATTTGTTCACCCGGCCGCCCCTCCTACCGTTATATTATATTTTTATTCTATTATTACTCTACGATTTCCATCGTTTGTTTCGCGCGGGCTCTTCGCCGCGTCCATTGCGACGTAAGAACGCGCGCTGTGTGTGCTTTTATTGCGTCACGCTGTTCATTGTTAGGCACTTGTGCATTCTAGTTCTTTTTTCGTGGCCACGCGTTTTCGGACCTCCGCGAACCTTCAGCAAAACTCGGCAAATCGAACACCCGGTGCTCTGCTCTCGGGCGCCACGATGTGGACTCTCCACGCCACATAGAAACACTATTTTCCTGCACCGAAACTTGCGAGCCAACGAAAGTCTTACTTTTTAAAATTCGTTGTAATTAGGGTTTGCGAATCGGTCGAGTAAAAGTTTTCAGCAAAATCTGTTCATATTTGGTGAAAGGTTTAGAAAAGGTAGGATTATTGATTATTTTCTACGGTTTGTAGGTTTGAAACTGGATAAAAGTTTGAATAGGGAATAGGATATTCGTGTTTATCCCTGTGAATGGGAAAACCAAGGGGTTTAACACACGGGCAATCGGCGGATCATCTCGCGCCCACCGTCGGGTTACCAGAGCTATTGCAGTGTGTTGCGTATGATTCACACGTTCCTTTAATTTAGTAGAACCCATTAATCCGTTAGGTTCAGGCAATGTTCGTAAGGTATTTTGCCCAAGAACACACTGGACTAGCTAGCGACCACTTTCGGATATGTAACCCGTAGGCTGAAAAGCGACGCACCTAACCACTATACTAACTTGTCGCACTAGTTAGTCAGTTGTGACCTTGGTCAAGGTACTTACCGGATATTGCCTTGACCTAGTGGTTTTGCAAGTTCTATCAAATTTGAAGCAGTGTCTTAATTAGAAGCAACGTACTGCACTAGGTTAGGTAACCTGACGTTTGGCTTGCGTTGGACGATTACCCATGTGATAATGCCTCTTGCATTTTTCCATCCTCGTGGATAAACCAGATTATCCTGCATGAAGCAAGTTGTCCGTTACAGTCTTAAAAACTGCTTAAACATTAAAAATCCGACATGAGCAACAATAAAACTGCAAATCGCACTAATGCCTCTGTATATCAGTTTGACTTTGAAGGTAGTGTCCTACTGAATAAAGCAGTCGGCTAGTACGTCGTCCATTTTCTAAATAGTTTAGGTACAAACGTGGCCTGTAGCTACTCCTTGGCCAAAACACTTGACGGGCCAAATTCAGTGGTTTTACTAAAACCGCAGTAACGCCTCATAATATTTAACACACTGCAATACTGAAGCACCGAAGGCGGACACGGGTAAATGACAACTGTCCGACCAGTTAGTCTGGTGGTTTAGTGCGATGCCTGTTAACCGAAAAGTTGCAGGTTTGAACATGGTCGCTAGCTAGTCAGTTGTGTCCTTGGGCAAGGCACTAAACGGACATTGCCCAAACCCAGAGGATAAATGGGTTCTACTTAATTAAGGAACGTGTGAATTATGCACCACATACTGCAATGACGCGAGATGAAATATCATATTCGCTGCCTTACAAAGGAATTAGACACATGGTCGACTGACTATGAAGATGGCGTATAACCAATTAAGACCTCTATGAACGGCAGGATGTGACGAGTGGTACCCTCCATGAGTCATTGTTTTTAAACTAGTGTTTTGCTGAGTAACAATGGTGGTGATTCCCCAATGTTTGTTTTGTTGAAAGCAGCATGTGCTAGGCTGCGCGCCGGTGTTCTCGTTTAGCTGTAAAGTTTTGTAATCGTGGAGCAGTGCTTTGTAAAATAAAGGTGTTGAATGTGCATCTGCTAGCTGTTTTGTTGGAAAAAAGTTGCCGATGTACGAAGGGGTATGGGCTCAAAATTGTTAAACAAAATTTTGTAGGGTTTTGAGTTTAGGTTGCAGATCCAAGCTTTAATTTTAAATTGTGAAAAAATCTAAGACTTCCTATGTCAGGATTTTGAGTGACAGTCGTTTTTGTGAGGTCAGTTTGCATTGGAGAGATAGGGAAAATAATTAGTTGAACGCCTCCTGAAACTGAAACTTGAGTTTAATTCTGCAAACCTTATAGCCTACGTAGAATCCGTTGTGCAGCCTACGATTTTCTAATTAGATCTCCGTAATTTACCACCATTAAACAATGCCAACCAGTTAGACCTAGTACATAAACATATTTAAGCATGTATGTGCTCTATTAACACTTATTAATTTGAGCTGTTATCTCTAACATTTATATGGGTAAGGAGAGTAACTGTTCACTTACATGAAGATTAAGGTGTTAGAATTAAAGTTAGCGTTCGTTTTGAGGTTCAGCTTAGTGTATGGGGTAAGATTAAAATTAGTTTTAGTAAGCAGCTTTCCCTTATTTAAATGCGTTAGTTTATATCCCTGTAGTAATAAGTGCAAGTTTCCAGACAGTTATTTTGTGCCCTGTAATCATGCGTGCCCGGTAATAAACGGTAATCATGTCCGCATGTATATGTTATAATTATTTGCTTTGGAATGTAACATTTTTGCGTGTATTTCGTGCTACTTAACCCGACGTGTTTCGTTTTAATGTCATTCACTACGATTCACTACCAAGTACATCCAATATATACAAGAATACAACAGTCTTTTTTAATCGAAAGCGAAAATGTAAAACCAACATATGTTTTCCGTCATTAACCGATCAAGGGGGTTCCCCATGGTTGTTCAGTAAAACAGTCATTTGCGCTACATAAGATGACAAAAGTAAAAAGTAGCAATTCCGCAAACGACATTTTAATATGATTGCGCATATGGTAGCTATAAGTAGCTTACCACTCTAGTTAAGCTCCAAATGTCAAACAGACGATGTAAACATTTCCGGTTAATGGTTTGATACTCAACAACAATCGCTTGGCTATTAATTTTGATATAAACATCTTTTACGTTAGGTTTGTAGGCAACGTCTAAATATACCTAAAGTAAATAAATGATTGGATTATAGACATGTTTTAATGACTGTCGTTTTGCCGTTTTTTCCCGTTTTTCAATTTTTCATCAAAGGTCCTGCTTCGTGTTTTCATCGTGGAAACAAAAAATAAACCAAACAAAAAATAAACTATTTTCTAATTGCAAAATGCTATTAATTTTCCACTAAAGTTTTTAACTTATATGATAAAATATAAGAAATGTGTAACAGAATGATTAACGGGTCCATTAAAACATAGACAGGCTAAAAATATATAGGCAATGTTTTGGAGCTAAGTTTTAAACCTGTAGTGGAATTTCATACTTAGCTTATATAAAAATTTGATTATGAATTGGTTAACCATCCGACAACATATTTGCTTGCCTGGTTCATATTATATTCCTTTGAATGGGAAAACGCAAAGAGCGTAACCACATGGGCTATCGTCGGATTACCTCGTGCCCAAAGTCGGGTTATCGGAGCTCTTGCAGTGTGTTATATAGGTTATAGTCATTGCTACAATTAATCCTCTGGGTTTATGCCCAGTTCTTACCTTGACAAAGGACCAACTAACCATCGACTAGTTTCGAACCATAACCTTTCGACAGTAAGAAAAGCTATGTTCATATTAACGGCGCTAATTGGCAGATCAATATTTACTGAGACATTAAATTAAGATAAAATATGCAACAAAGTCGCGCTAATTACCAAAGATAACTTATAAGTGGGTTAGAATCAGGAAAAAGCGATCAAATTTCAAAACGGGGACTCTAGCTAGAACGCGCACTTTTCATACGGGAACTACCCGCGTTCGGCTGGTTCTTTAGAATCAGCTGTTTTGTCAGTATTGGCGCCGGCGCGCAGTATAACCATCAGTAATAGCGCGCGGATTTTACTGAGCGCGTTGTCCATATGTAGGCTAAGCCACTACTTATTACACTAGTCTGCTAAGCACCTTGCACCCTTTCCGCGCTCGCTAATTCGGTTTTTACTGTTCACAGCTCGTTTATAATAAGCAAAGCCCTGTTTATCAGCGTATTTTATAAGAAGACAGTGGAATTCAAGAAAATTTAAACATCTATTGCTAAAAAGGTAAGTTTTTTGTGTGATGCAAGTGTAAAAGTTTATTTTATGCATATCAACCTAATTTATGATGGCATTAGATGTATTTTATCTGCTTAGACAGAGACTGATTTGAAAATATATAGACTTACATAATCAGTCCTAAATATGTGTTTTGTTTAAATTACACCTTATGGTCATAAAATCGGCTGTGGGCATGAGGTGTATTACGATATCATGGATAAAGCCTAGCTTCCCACCCACGAGGATATTAATTTTCTAGGTTCTGTGTAAATATGTACACAGCAATACAATCATACTCAATCATATATTACCCTTACCACTTGTCTTTTGTTTAACTTAATAAGCGTACAGAAAAATTCTTAATTCAACTACAAAAATTCGGATTATTTTTTATTGCAAATCAACTTGTTTTATTATTGTACTTGTAAGCACCAATATATGCACATAGGAAAGGCAATAACTCTAAATTTTAATAAATTTGCAGATCGGAAATCTTTCAAATTGGTTGGTTTTAATATCATGCCTGAAGCTGCGTAAGTGTCTTTTTATTTCTTAAATATTCCAATTTATTTAAAGAAATAACCAGTGTCATACTCCCAATGCCTGTTCTATACATTTGTGCACTCAAAACTGTTTTAGGATAATTATGTTCTATTTTAATTTAAGGATACCATACATATGCTATGGAATTGAATAGGGAATGTTATACTATTTACTTTTTATAGTTGTAATGGGATGATAATCATTATGTGTCCGAAAGACCAGTGTAGAAAGTTGCCTTTACTGTGCACCTAAGTTAGCCATTGCATTGACCCAGTGGTATCTAATCAGTGTCCAAATTAAAAGTCATGTCCGATTATCCACACACTGAAATAGCTCCACTGTGGGAATGAGGTGTATTACTGTGCTCCACTGAGCATGAGGTGTATTGTTGTGCTTGACTGTGAGTATGAGGTGTATTACTGTGCTCGACTGTGGACATGAGGTGTATAACTGTGCTTGATTATGAGTATATTGTTTATTACTGTTCTCGACTGTGGGCATGAGGTGTATTAATGTGCATCTAAGCAAGCCACTTTACATTGCTCCAGTATCTAATGTGTCGTCCAAATTAAAAGTCATGTCTGATTATCCACACAATGCAATGCAATAGCTCCAGCAACTCGACTATGGACATGAGGTGTATTACTGTGCACCATATATATTCCCCTGGACCTATGCCACACCTACATACAAAATTTGAGCATTTTTAATACCTCTGCAAGTCAATATGCAGCAAAAATACATATCATATCCTAGAGCACATTTTGAACATTTTATAACACTTAAAAAGTGGATTTTTGTATAGATAGAAATTTATTTTGTGTAACACCACTGTCTTTCCGTTCGCGCGCGTTTTAGACTGGCAATCATCAATCCTTCGTGTGTGTTATATGATGGATGGTTCACGTCAATACGTTTCATTAGTCCGATCGCTTCCTTTACGCTGTCTACCATGCTCTCTCTTGCGTAACACGCGCCTGTGTGACGTCACATAGGCGGCGTGGCTGTAACTTTATCCGCGCGCTGGATAGTTAAGATAGTGGTTAAGTCTTTTAAAATTCACCCGAATTAAAGTATCTTTTTCAATAATATATCATTATTGTAAGCGGTTATAAATTGCTGGTCGTATGTATAGATATATATTAGACAACATTAGCGCAATAAAGCCGATTTAATATACCTATGCAAAAAATGTTATTTTTAATATACAATTTAACAAAAAATAGGATATTCGTATTTTACCCCTTGTGTATTGGAAAACGCAATGGGCGTTGTCACACGAGCAATCGTCAGATCACCTCGCGCCCACCGTTGAGATACCAGAGCTATTGCAGTGTGTTGTGTATGATTAAGACGTTTTTTCTGTTATAGTTGAACCTATAACATAATCAATATATATACATAGGTCCACCCAAAATATTGGCCCCTATATATGCTAATTATTCAACATAATTTCAATATTAATTTATTATACACATATCTACACAATTTCAAAACGTGTTTTTTTTTTATAAAACAGTCTTTTATAAGCGCGATATATTCTCACATTATTAACATTTGATCAATTGACAATAGTCAACATTAAAGTCAGTTAAAACAAACCTTAAAATTTGAATCAACAACCCATTGTGTAAATAAGGCGCGAACGCAACGGGACCTGTTCAAGGCATGTCGGGACAGTGTTTCGACCAGTGCCGTTTGAATTTCGAAATTACGGACTTGTTAGTTTCTACCTTAGTTGTGTAATGTATGTAGCGTTATTGTGAAGCTGTTTTGACTGTAAAAAAGGTGACATATAAAGGTTTTGACAGTAAAAAAGGTGATAAGTAAAACTCTAAAATACGGTTAAAAACTAGTCAGTAAAACTGTTTAATACTTTAAAATACAGTTAAAAATTAAGATAGTAAAATACGGTTAAAAAATAAAAACAGTAAAATACGGTTAAAAAATTAAGACAGTAAAAATACAGTTAAAAAACAAGACAGTAAAAACACAGTAAAAAAAGACAGTAAAAATACGGAAAAGTGTCAAATATGTTTCATACTTATTATCTTATTATAACAAAGAATTACCCAGTTTTATAGGATCCCGAAAATGCTGGATTTATGGGAAAATGCTGTCAGCTGAAATGACTTTGTTTTGAAACGCGATATTTTATAACCATTAAAGCGTCGCGATATATTTTAACTGTCATTGCGGCGATTTTAATTAGTTTTTATCTTTTATCTAAGACAGTTTATGCGGATAAAGACTGATAATTATGACAACAACAAAAACTGGAAAATAGGGCAAAGTAATAGTCGTAAAAAAACGAGGATATTATATTAATTTAGTATATTTTTCGTTCTTTTATTAAATTAAATAGAATAGCACAGTTATTTAATTAAAAAAGGGCGCGGGTAAAACGGTGAAACTACAGTATTTAAAACACGTAAGTAAACGCACACGGTATAACAGCTAAAAATGACCTTAAACCTCACATGGCTATTAAACCTCACATGAAACATAAAAATAGCATCAATTTAGTGAAATTTGCAATTTATTTAAATCAATATTAACAAAATTGGGAACTTAAAATTTTAATTTTGTTTATTAAAACGTCAGTTAATACACATGGTATGAGAGTATAAAACGTAGCCGATAAACCTTTAAACATTAATTGGGAAAAATTTGCAAATTACTTAAATCAATAGTAACAAAATTGGTAACTAAAAATCTCACTTTTATTTATTAAAACATCAATAAATACGCATGGTATAAGATAGTATAAAACGTGGCCGTTAAACCATTCTACAAAACAAACACTTGGTGAAATATGCCAAATATTTAAATTAATATCAAAATTAGATCCTTAAAATTAGAAAAGAGTTGAAAATAGGCAGCGATTACCGTTAGTGAGTCGTTTAGTTGCCCGAGGTTATTAATGGATGCAATCAACGCTATTTAAACTGTTTAAACGCACTATATACTGGTGGATATATGCGTAAAGGGTAGTCATTTAAATGAGTTGAACGCAGGTGTTTATCCGCGTGTGGTGAATAATAATGGAGTTTATGACACGGGTATCAAAACACGAGAAAAATTTTGATAGTGAAAATGATTATAATTATATATTAAAATTATTTGATCAAACGTATATGCAATCTATTATAAAGCAAATTAGAACAAAAAAGAATTTGTGCTTGCTTTTCAAATCTATTCCAAAGAGTTTCAAAATTCTAGATTCAAAGTTAGTGATTCTGGAATAGTTCTAAAAACCAAATTAATTCGAATTAGGGCAACCCTGTCGTTAGATTACCTCCTGCCCACCGTCGGGTTACCGCGACCGTAACAGTATATTTAATATTTCAGATTTTAACATTACCAACTTGTATAATACGCCTTGTCCAAGAACACAATAAAAAAGTGAGCCGTGTAAAATTCGAACCCAGTATCTTAGCCGAAAAGTTATGCGCTTATTTCAGCAAAATATTTATGCTTGCCCGCCCGCCGTAAATCCTTAATTAGTTTCATAATTGATGACTTTATTACCGGCTACGTTTTTTCGCAACGTATTTGTTTATTTTAACTACACAGCCACAAAAAAGTATTAAGCGAAAAGCTGTAAAAATTAGCTTTAAATTTAATTTAAATGTTTACATTATACGTTACGTACGACGCCTTTTTTGTAGATCATCAACTTAA
>CH000659.1:14244-29752 GCA_000149265.1 Ciona savignyi | reverse complement strand
ATCACGTGTCGGTGTATCACGTGTCGGTGTATCGCGTGTCGGTGTATCGCGTGTCGGTGTATCACATGTCGGTGTATCACGAGTCGGTGTATCACGTGTGGGTGTATCACGTGTGGGTGTATCACGTGTGGGTGTATCGCGTGTCGGTGTATCGCGTGTGGGTGTTTAAGAACACAATCGGTCGCGTCTGGTTTAGATCCCACAACCTTTTAGCTGTCAGTACTTTCACAAGAACACAACCGTCATGCTAGGGACTAATTTCAACCCAGTTACCTTTATTAGCGCAAAAATAACGACCAATAAACTTCATCCAAATTACAGTTTTGCGCCCGCCAGACGGCGCTCGTAAACACGCGCATCATCACTACGTTTTCGTCTGATCGAAAGTTAAATAGTCGAATGGTAAACGCGACCGCGACATATACACATAGCCTACGGTAACGTTTCTGAAGTACCCAATGATCTTAGGTTCGAAGTTAGGTGTAAACAAAATGCAATATAGGTGTAATTGACTGTCGTGTGGCCTAATGTTAGCGCGATAATTTCCTATAAAACGAAGTTATTTATTTTATAAAATAATACTACGTTTTAGTAGGTTACGGAAAAATGTATAAAAAATAATTCCCCCAATAATAAACAACATTTTATATACAGTCTTAATACACGGTTTAATAACTAAATATTTTTAATATCATGGTCTCATGGATACATTTAATACATTTGTCGATAGAGAAAAAAAAATTAAAACATTAAAAAAAAAACTTACACTTTAAGTATTTGGTTTAAAACTTCACCTATCCATCATATATATCTGTACATAAATAAACCTTGATAAGCACACCACCTATCCATCTGTGCCACATTTCCAAAATCTCTACCATACACATTTCCACACAAACCAACCTTGATAAGCACACCACCTGTCCATCTGCGCCACACTTTTACCGTCACTAATGTATATTCCGTAGCTATCGATTAGTTAAGAACAACTCAGCCTTGATCTATTGATTGTATATTGAATAACCCAACCATATCGGTCGGTATATTATAACGTGTTAGCTTTGTAAGTGTTATCAGTCTGTAGCCTCTCTTGGCTACTATAATCCCTCATTACAAATCGGGACGGGGGATTATTCTTCCCCCCGCGGCCTATTTCTTTTGTTTTCGCCGCCGCGAGACTCTATTCCACCCGATCTTAAATCACTACGAAAATAACGCTACGCCCTTTTTTCGGGTGACGTATTTTATAGCGACCATTCTCTTTAAATTAGATTTAATTGCGTGTATTTAACAGTGTAGAACGCGCTATTGGATCGCTCGAAACGCTATAAATGAAAGGTCGTCTCTAGATGTTGACTTAGTCGTTTCATTTCAGATATAGTGAGTTATAATTTGTTAGCAAGTGTGTGATAAGTATAGCCGCATTGGGACCTTTATACTCGTGATGCTTAAAAGGTAAAATTATACAAATAAGTGAAATTTTTAGATCATTTTTAGTATTTTTATGAAATAGTTCTTTAGGTTTAACTTTTAAAAGTAAGACTTTTGAAATAATAGATTTATACAGACATTACATGAAATGACTGACTTGTTTAGGCGAAAACACAAAATCACTAACTTTTTTAAGAATTATTGTTGACTACTTTTACTATAACATTTTGACTTCTACTTTAATTGGACATTACGTCACTTACGTGAAATGACTAATTTTAGTAAATTTTAATTTAAAAAGCAATTAATTTTATTTCCCCTAAACGAGCAAACTCTTATTTTCAGTATTTCCCAAACTGCAACCATCAAAAGCACCAAAACCCCGAAAACCTCCAACGTCCTTACGTCATCCAACTCTATTACGTCATCAACTACGTCACGAAACCGGAAGCGCGCGCGCGAGGATTCCACCGAGAAACAACGAACCATTGTTACATCACAAAAGGTGAGTCGCGATTTATAAAAAATCGTGTTTTTTTCGGTGTGCGGAAAAAAAATTTAAAAAATTTATGAAAAGGAAATAAAACTTTAAAAAAATGTTGGGAAAATGATTATGCGTTGATACATTGTATACGATAAAAATGATACATACGCTGGACTTCATGTACTAACTATAGGGTTTCATAACCTTAATATCAGTCTAAATATGTCGTCATTTTAGTCTTGAACAATAACCAAAAACAGCTAATTTCTCAATTACCAGATACTCGTTTTTTTAATGTCTTAAAATGTTTTTTCCTGTCTCGTAGAAAACGGAAGTGACGAAGAAGCGTTGTGTAATGGACACGAGAGTCGAAAATCGTCGTCAGGAATTCTACAAGAAGGTCAGTATTCCGGGTTCGAATCCCACTAACGCGTTTTTTTGTTTTTTTAGCGGTCGATTTCTTTCATATTTACATATGTTTTGTAACTCGGTGATTTTGGTTCGAATCCTACCCACCGCGTCTTATATGATTAGCGTTAAGACGTTTTTAACTTAATGCCCTTTGCTTAGACTATCCTACAACTCCATGCATTATGCTGTAATTGATAATGGAATTGAGTTACATTCCGAAACGTCTTAATATGAAAAGTACAATTTTGACTTTATGGGTTATCATATTGTATTTTTACTTTCCTCAAATTTCCCCAAAAATGCATTTTTTTATTTAAAAAACCGGTACAATTAAACCTTATTAAGTCCCTCGGCGCGCATATACACTGAGCCCATCCACGCAGTAACTTACTACGTAAAACCCGAACAAAGGGTCCCAATATGACCACGTAACTTGATATCCCAACCGCTGAAATACGAGTAACGACTTGTCCGACGGCCGTTTTTCGCGGGAACGTTTTGAAACCGCGCGGAAGCTAATAGGCCCTGTGTGTGTGGTTAGTACGCTAGGACAGTTTGTATTTCCGTTTAGCTTTATTTTTGATCCGAAAATGGTTTAATTGTCGAAAATGCAGGTATGTGAATTAGTTTTCGGTTAGTTGTTATGCTAAAAATGAGTGTATATTTACGTTAATTTTTTATTGGGAATGGGTTTAACACCTATCAAATAAGCAGTTAATGAACTAGTGGCCGTGCGTTTTTAGTTTAAAAAAGTTAGATTAATGCTAAAATATAAAGTGTATAATTCTGTATAGCTTTATTTTGTATCTTGAAATAGTTAACTTACATACATGCAGGTATAAAACTAGTTTTCGTGCGTTTTTCTGTTTAAACAAGTTAGTTATTGGGCGTTTTATGATTAAATTAGATAGATTTTATACTAAAATATATGAGTTTGTATATCCTTTTAGCTTTATTTTTAATATTAAAATGGTTTAACTATTAAATATGCGAGTAAGGAACATGTTTTTGTACGTTTTATTTTCACACGAGTTTTATACTAAAAATATAAAGTATTTAGTTACTATTTGATGTTAAATTTGTTTGTTGCTGGTTATTAAGCAGTTTAGTTTAAAAATTAAAGAGCAAAATTAAAGATTTTTAACTTTTCACGCAAAATTTTACGAGTATGCATATTTATAACTTTATAGTGTTTAATCAAAATAATAAGGAAATTTGCCAGAAAATCACATATTTTACACCCAAATTTTCGATCCTTTTTTAAAATTTATTTTTATCTTTCCAGACCGACTTCAAAACCATCAACACCCAAATGTTCCCCACCCCCCAAAAAGAGGGTGAGGGGGAAAACCGGGACCCCATGATTATTACGTCACCGGAGAAACCACGTGGGAAACGGGGAAACCCCCTTCAAGAGATCAATTACGGTCCCTCGCACTACCAGTTCAGGAATATCTTTACGTCAGTTCCGGTGCAGAGGGCCTCTCCACTTCCGGTGCTCAGGTAAATACTGTTTCTATGGTTCATGACGTCATTAATCTTTTTTTTTTTAAGTCTAATAAATATGTTGTTTTTATGGCTCATGTCATCATTAATTTTTTTTGCGTGAAAGTTAAGTAAGTATATTGTTTGTTGTTTCTATGGCTTATGACGTACTTAATATTTTTCCTCCGACAAATAAGGCAAAATATTACCCAAACCAAATCTATTTATCATCCTTATCCCTAGTTTAGTCTCTCATTTTATGATATTTCTTATTCTGGCTTTTCAGTTTTTTATGCTTTGAATGGTTATGTTGGAGATTTATTGTCTTTAGTCTTTATGTAATTTAATCGGAATGATTTATAGTGTCTACGACCGCGTAAAAATATCGATGAAGTCCGATTTAAATCCTGATTAAGCGCCGTTTATAATCTCTATTAAATACGATTTAAAAACCCGATTAAGTGTGATTTAATTAATTTAGGGTCATTTTACTTGATTGGTAAAATACCGGGTTTTGTTTATCTCACCACTACCTGTATATACGCGCCAGTTTTAAACCCAATCTATCCAGCCTATCAATAACACAAGGTTTGTTTATATCCTGTTAAACAACGTGGGAATTGGTCCTGTATCCGCGCGTTTTGGGTCGCCTTTGATCCGTTTATTACGTCATAATTGACCTATTATTAAAACAATAGAATTCTAGAAATCACGGATCGTAAATTTCTAGAATTTTTCCGACCTAATTAGTAACGCGATTGTTATAAGTCATTATTTACGACAATAGCGATTGTGCGTTAAATAGTTGTCTTTATGATGTCACTTAATTAAATTACGGCCTGTCAGATAAAGTTAAAAATCGCCGTCAATTGATACGCTCAATTTAAACCTGTTTAAAAGCGCCGCTGAATTTAATTATTAATAGTGCGAATGCATAGCTGGCGCGCTTATAAGGGAAATTAACGGCCACGGTAAAAAGTCGGTTCAAATAATCCGAAACTACCGTTAAATGTAACGGACTTTAAAGGCAGGCCCTGTCCATGTACGCACGCCGTAACACGCCCTTGTGTTATGCCCGTTGTTTGTATTGCGTTACGTAGCGTACTGCGTTGCGGCGTAAGTTTGATTCGGTGACAATCGACCAAATTGGACTATTTTGATGTTTGAAATGTAACTGTTTGAAATTGAACTAAGTTATAGTACAAATTAGACTATCCTACAACTCCATGCATTATGTTGTAATTGATAATGGAATTAAGTTACATTCCGAAACGTCTCAATATGAAAAGTACAATTTTGACTATTTTGCAAGTAACCAGTTCTTCTTTGCAAAGATATACTCGTTCTGTTTATATGTGGCTCCTTAAACCTAAATTCCAGTAATACTTTAATCGCAGCGTTTTGCTGTGTTGTATCATTTTATAAACCCTAGTATAGAAGGCATTTAGACTTGTATAAAATGTCAAGAAAATAAACACTTTTCTTTGTTGCCGTCGCCCGCCTTTCTAAGTCGAAAATTGCAATTTTTCTGTTTACATTTTATTTTAAATCGTTTAAACGGTTAAACTAAAACAATAAAAAAAGTTTCTATCATATACAACACACTAAAATAGCTCCGATAACCCGACGGTGGGCGCGAAGTGATCTGACGATTGCCCGTGTGGTAACGCTAGTAAACAGGGCGTTATAACAAACTTCCCTAAATCTGTGTTACGAAACAAGGTTCTCTTCCAAAACAAATCGCTTTGTTGACCGTTGTGTCGTCATAATATCACCTTTACCGTCTCGGCGTGTACGGACTTGGTTCTGGTGACGTAATTAACGATCAAATAGCGGTTGGCTAATATGATCACGTGGTTTTGTTTATAAACGTTTGTGGGCAACTAACTGCTACAGAAGTTCTCTTTTTTGTTTAATTAGGCGTTTTAAGTTATTTGTTTAGTAAAATTAAAAGACAGGCTTTATCCATGGGTATCAAAAGACACCTTATGTCTGCAGTCGAGTTGCTAAGAGATATTGCAGTGTGTGGGTAATCAGACATGACTTACAATTTAAACGACTCATTAGATACCACTGGGTTGGAACAATGTAAAGTGGCTTGCTCAGGTGCACAGTAATACACCTCATGACCACAGCCGAGCACAGTAATACGCCCCATGCTCACAGTCGAGCACAGTAATACACCCCATGCTCACAGTCAAGTTACAAAACACCTACCCTTCATATAACTAGCCGCAAAACACGTCCAAACTATCAACCACACGCCCCATAATTCTCCGCTTTAAATCCCATGTTTGTTCTGTGGCTTTGTTTAGTCGGTCACGTGACCCACGCAGCGACAATAAAGTCACGTGACGACAAGTCTCGTTTTGTCCCGGCGTGCCCGGAAACGTCACAATCCAGGCCATTGTCGGCGAACAATGAGCTTTCTCTCGTTTTTTCTGCCGATTCCAAACTCTCTCTTCCGTCGAAATTTGGAACAGTGTTTCCGGGTATTTTTCGCGTCGAACTAAAACCGTCGTGGGAGCGTGGCTCCGTGGATAATTCGCAACACTGTTACGTCATGGGGATCATTGTCACGTCACAGCGATCAAAACCCAATTACCGAATGACGGAAACGAAACAGATTCGCGATAATTGGATTTCGCTACAGCGATCGCGATTTCCGTACTTGGGAATGTGATGTCACAGTCAACGATTGTGGGAACGTTTATGACGTAACAGTGCACGGATAATCGATCAAATGTAAACAAGTGTGGCGTCACACGCGAATGGTTATTCCCACATTTTGCAAAATTCGATTTTTCCATTTTGCAAAAGTAGAACATTCGCGCCCTTCAAAATGCCCTCTTATAATGGAGCCACCTGTCCATCTGCGCCACGTAAATACCATATACATGTGTTCTTTAACTAATCTTTAATGTAATAAACAAAGAGAGAGTTGCTTTTTTTCTAAATGGGCAATTAATAACCCTAACAGAAGTCATGATTACAAAGGGCATGGTTCGATCTTTACTCTGACCACTTTATGTTCGGTTGTGTCCTTTGGCAAGACACTTAAAGTGTGGTTCTAAATCTGTTAGGTTTTATATGTAAATTTATAATCCCTTTTTTTAAATTAAATACAAAATCCATCACAATAGCTCCAATAACACGTATATGGGCACGAGGTGACAAATACCCGTGTGGTAACGACGGTACGTGTCTAAACAAAGACAGACATAGGAATCCTATACAACAGCACCTGGTGCCAGTGCTTGTACAATCGGTTTAAATGTCTTGTGGGAAAGTTTAATTTGGACTTCTCAAAGCCGTAATCTGATTTCGTTTATTCGGTCACAATAGCGTTTGTTGCGGCAACAGTACTGATCGGATGTACCGTCTTGTACCTTAGGAATTCTTTTGTCTAAATTCCTTTGGAATTTTTGTGGGCTTTAAATTAAATTGCTCGGATATTGTAAAATAGAACATTATTTAAATAATTTAACAAAGTATAACTTACTGTAATAGCTCCTGCAACTTGACTGTGAACATGATGTGTCTTTAATACCAGTGGATAAAGCCTGGCTTCCCATCCACGAGGATATAAATGAAACAACCATTCACGCACTGTAATAGCTCCAGCAACTCGACTGTGAGCATGAGGTGTCTTACGATACCATTGCGTTAAAAACACGAATGTCGTATCATAGATTGCAAGAGTGAAATTTCTCTGATAGAAATTTTACATTCATTATTTCACCGCCGTACAAAATCGAACAATTTCTTAACATTTCCCCGCATATTTAATGCGGTTTTGTATATAGCAATTATATTGAAACCACTTTAAACTGGTTTTGGGCGGTTTCAGTAAAAGTTACATTTCAGTCAATTTTAGTCGTTCTAATGTTCCAGGTGTTTTAAACTTTCGGAAGTCTTCGGTTACCTTCTATTGTTACGTATCAATGTCTCCGTTTTTGCTTGTTGTGTGACGTCACAATAGCCTCTGTGAGCGACGGCAAGTCTGACGTTTAAATGGTCATTGTTACGCACGTGTAACGAACAAACGAAAATATTCGCGAATAAAAGTTATCAATTGCAGTGTTACCGAATGGACACTGTTTTAATAACTTAAAAAAACAACTCTTTTATAGCGGTAAACACTTTTTATGCGCTTATTTTCGCTCATATACAAGAATGAAGTTTTATCAATAAGTAAAAAATAATTAACTGTAAAAATTTAAACATTTAATTTAAATAATAAAAATGTTACTAAAACACGATAATGTTTAAAGAAATTGCCGTCAAAGCGCCAACAAAACCAAAAAACTAAAAAAAAAATAGTTATTCCACCAAAAACGCACGAATTTCCATATTTCCATGAAAATTATATTCCTGTGGGCTCTATTAATTTCCTGTTCGCCTCATTCCCACACGGACGACGCTGTAATTTCCACTCGGAAACACTGGCTAACGGCGAGCTATTGTGCAGTAAACCGTCCCTTCGGGGCTGGTTTACTTAGCGTGGGAGAGAGCACAAAAGAGAGAGTTGCCTTTTTCTCATCGCTCGTATAAATAGAACGTCGACTCTCTCGTCAGTATCAGTCGGATTTAATCATTGTTGTGTTAGTTACACATCAAAGTACAGGCGATTTAAATCGGTTTATTACGTTAGTTAATAAATCTTTTTTTTATCATATTCTTTTATTAGTTTTATTGACAATACAAGCTTTTCTTATAGGCAGGGCCTAAACAAGTCAGTCATTTATGTAATACCTAAAACAGTCAGTTATTTTATTACCTAAACTTTTATTTTTTTGTTTTAGATTTTAATTTTAATAAATTATTTTAATAAAAATTACAAAGTTTATTTTAAAATTAAAAATGGTGGTACACAACTTTTATGTACGGACTACTTTTGCGCGAAAGTACCTCAAATCAGACAGGTAACGAAATGTAAACGAAAATGTATTTGCTTTGGGCGTGCGCTTTTATAGCGTTTGATCATTTTAGCATTGCGCTGATAGATCTGGGTTAAACAGACTTTTCTCCTCTAATGTATTTTGTTCGCTCTGTTTTTTTTTGTAATTCTAGTGGCAAGTTTCAAAAAGAAAATATAATTCAGCTTGTTTTTGTTTGGTGAAAAATCCTCCGTACACATAGTAATACACATCAATGCATTAGGGTGGGATGGTGGTTGCTATATTCTGTTATGCGCGGAGGATTCTTTACAACGTTGTCTTAAGTGTTTTTGTTTTGGTTTATAACCCTCGTTAACCTAAAACCCTAGCCCACAGTTAATGTTGAGGTTAAATTTTAAAGTCTTACACCCCATCCTTTGCGGTATAAGTTGGGTTAACCAAAAATTTATGGGTTGAATATAGTAGCTTATAATAACCACATTATTTTACCCCCAGTTTTAATTTAGTAGTTTTAATTACCCCATTTTTCACCTATAGGTTTAATTTAGTAGTTTTAATTACCCCATTATTTCACCTATAGGTTTAATTCAGTAGTTTTAATTACCCCATTATTTCACCCACGTAACCCCCCCTCCCCTCCACAGTTGGGCAGATTCCGACGAATTATGGAAATCGATGGTGAACAAAGAGTCGGTGTACCATAGAAATAGCAATTACATGGACCGACACGTGGACTTACAGCCCCGTATGCGATCCATCCTCATTGACTGGATTATGGAGGTAATTTTTAATGATTTATTTATCAGCAAAGTATGGCAAAATTTCTTTCAATATATAGTACTTATTAATCCACTGGGTTCAGGCGATGTTCACTTATTGTTTTGCCTAAGAACACAACTAATTAGATAGCAACCAGTTTTGTACTCACAACCGCCAGCCTACCGAATATATTAGTGTGTTTTTTAGACGTTCCTTTAACTTGGTAGAACCATTAATCAACTGGGTTTATACAATACCCCCTTATTGCCTTTTCCAAGAATACAACTGACTAGCTAGCAACCAGTTTCGAACCTGCAATCTTTCGAACAATTTACTACAAAGAAACTTCTTTTACGACTTTATTTCTTTACCGAAAATAACCACAATATTCCTCAGGTGTGCGAGGTATATTCATTGCACCGTGAGACTTTCTACTTGGCTGTGGATTACATCGACCGATACTTGAACAAAACGACCGACATCCATAAAACCCGTTTGCAACTGGTTGGAGTAACGGCGCTGTTTATCGCTGCCAAATTGGAGGTAATTTTGTTTTCCTATGTTTTTATTATAATTCTTGGCTTTTATTTACTAAATAGAAAGATTATGAAATCATTTATTTTAAATTCCGTTAAACTTAAAATATTTTATCGCTGCTGATTTGGGGGTAATTTTTTTTTCTCTATTTTTATTATAATTTTTAGTTTTTTACTTAATAGAAAGGTAATAAGTTCATTCATTATATATTCTGTTAAACTTAAAATATTTTAATGTTGCTAAATTGAGGGTAATTTTCGTCGAAACTTTTTTCCAGTCCTATCGTAATTTTAGAATTTCGTTATTTTCTAAAAAACATAAAAATAGTCAAAAAATGTTAATAAAGTAATAATTACAATGCTCATAAAAATGTTATAAAAATATTTGCAGTATTAATAAAACATAGAAACAATATAAAACATGGTGTTGTAATATAGTGTGGGGCCGAATGGTTAGTGCGATTTGATACCGATATAAAAAAAACACGGTTGAGTGGTCAGCCCATCATGGGTTCGAATCCCACCACTAACAATTCACAAAAAAACAATAAGTGATATAGAATTAATTAAATCTTTACCTCCCAGGAAATCTACCCCCCAAAGTTAGCGGACTTCGCTTACGTAACAGACGGCGCTTGTACAGACGACGAGATTTTATCGCAAGAACTCATCATGCTCACCGCCCTCGAGTGGTCGTTATCGCCGATCACGGCGGTATCATGGCTCAACGTGTACCTACAAACAGCGCACGCAGCCTACGCGTCGACACCCAATCAATCCTCATTCTTCCTACCCCAGTATCCACAAGAGACCTTCGTCCATATTTCGCAGGTTTGTTACATGTTTTTACTAAAAATATATTTGAATGTTTTTACTGAAAAATTGTACTTATATGAATTTGTATATATGAATTAAAAAAGCTAAAAACTAGTTTTATTACTTCATTTTTTTGTTTCTGCATTTTTTTCATGTAATCTATAGCATTGACTTTTTTGTTTAGTTTATTTCTTTTTCGCTTCTGTCTTTTTTAAATTCAAATTTATTTAAGTCTGATTATTTCTGGAGTGTGTAATATTTAGCTTCAATTTTTTTTTTGATTTTTCTTAATTTTTTTAGTATTTTTGTTTTTCGCGGTATCTAATGAGTCGTCCAAATTAAGTCCTGTCTCTCTGATTATCCACACACTGTAATAGCTCCCGCAACTCTACTGTGAGCAATGAGCATAAGGTGTATTACTGTGCACCTAAGAAAGCTACATTGCTACAACCCAGTGGTATCTAGTAACCCATCCATACTAACAACCCAACTACAAACACACAAAGTAACCCTCCTCCCCCACACAGCTATTGGATCTCTGCATGTTGGACATTGAAAGCCTCGAGTTCAGTAGCGGACTGCTTGCAGCATCAGCGTTGTACCATTTCTCATCACGTGAGCTCGCCACGCAAGTCTCCGGATACCATTTTAAAGATATCGCAGCGGTAAGTTGATTCTCTGTGGCCCAACATCCAATCTGGCTGACTTGTGCAATGTGGTTGATCTGGCTGACTTGTGCAATGTGGTTAATCTGGCTGACTTGTGCAATGTGGTTAATCTGGCTGACTTGTGCAATGTGGTTAATCTGACTGACTTGTGCAATGTAGTTGATTTGTGCACAAACAGTATACTTAAAAGTGTATATTCCGATAATTTCACTTTCATTTTCATACAACTAATACCTTCGTAACCGGTTTAGATGTTCTCAATTCTAAATAAAAAACACTCTTAAAGTACACTTATTATCCAAAATAACCGAACTCATTAAGACAACAAAATTTTTTTTAATGTTGTAAAAATTCACTTTCTTATTTTCTTAAGTATTTTTATTGGAAACCAAAAAAGTGGAAAACTGAATCATTTAAATTTAAAACTCCTAATCATATACTATTTCATGAATATCCTATTCTATCCTAAATCCATTTTAAAAAATGTTTTGGAAAAAAATCCATTCCTAAACTTCAAAACCCAAAAAAAAACATTTTAATTAAAATCTTCTAATTATAATATCCTATTCTCAATTTTAAAATGTTCTAGAAAAAATTCCAATCCAAAACTTTATAACCAAACATTTCAATTAAAATCTCCTAATCATATACTATTTCATGAATATCCTATTCTATCCTAAATCCATTCTAAAATATCCCGAAAAAAATCGCAAACTTTAAAACCAAGCACTTCAATTTAAACCCCCTAATAATATACTATTTCTATTTCCAGTGTGTCCATTGGATGGCGCCATTCGCGATCACCGTCAGAGACAACGGATTGCAACCGCTGAAACAGTTCAAACGGGTTCAAGACTCAGACGCGCATAACATACAGACGCATACCAATAACATAGACACCCTGGTAAGTTGGTATAGGATGTTTATGTTTGTTTATATCTCATGTGTAAGGTCGGTTGTGTCCTTGGGCAAAGCACTTAGCGGATATTGTATGGACTCTTTAATGGGCTGTTCTAAAATGAAGGAACGGCTGAATTATACACAACACATGCAATAGCTTTGTTAGCCCAATATAGCTAGTCTGTTGTGTCATTGACTAAGACACTTAGTGGATATTACCTGGACTAGGTGGATTGTTAGGTTGTTTGAAAATAAAGAAAATCAGTTGCGTTTATACACAACAAACTGCAATATCTTTAGTTAACCGACTAAATGCATGGGATAAACTAAAAAGTTATAACACGCCATATGTTCTAAAACACAAGGTTTCTCTCCTATTAGAGTTAATATTAAGTTACTGTTATGTCTTTTACTTCATTTTTTTCTTTTATATATTTCGTATTAACCTTTTTCAGTTGTAAATGTGTAAAATAATAAAAAAATTTGATTTCCTTCGAATTTAAATCATTTTCACGAAAATAATTCATATTTTGCGAAAATCACCTAAAACGTCATTTCCGTTACAGGATGCTGCTTTCGACAACCGAAGCAGAGTTCACGCAGAGGTCACCACCTGTCAATCACCCACCGAGATCGGGGGTTTTATGACCCCGCCCAAAAGCGGTCAAAAACAACCCGCCCCCATCACCCCCCAATCTAGTGACGTTTGTGGTAGCTAACTCGGCTCGAATCCTACGTTTTTTGCCTCAACTCATCAGCGCCACCCAGTATCCGCTCCCTGCGCGTTGCCACGTCCGCTAACGGCGCTAAAGAGGCGGAATTTTGCACACGAGGGTTATAGACAATTTTCAGACCACTGTGACATAAATAAACGCAGCTAAATGACAGTGCCTTCGAGAGCATTTTAACAAAACCAACTTTATATTATAGATTTTATATAAAAGTGCCAATTTTTTACCAAGTTTTACTCAATTTGTCACCCCCCCCCCCCCCAACAAAAAACAATCATTTTTCTATCGCTGCTAATATTATTGCTGCTTTCTAATATATTGTTATGAAATAAGCGTCTTGATGACGTCATAATACCGTTTTTCGCTTCATAATTCCTTTCTCTTTCATTCCTCAACAAAATAGGGAAAATCGGAGACGATTTTTTTAGATTGTTAATTTTTCCATTTTCGATTTTAAAATTTCTTTTTTTTATTGCGAGTTGCAGTTCGTTGCTTTTGTGCTGCTGAATGCGTTTTTATCGATCCGTACTTTCAATAAACATTGTAAGACGTTTTACTCGCGTTTTTGGTTGGAAAATTCATTGTCAACTTTAGGAGGTAGTTAAGCTTTCGGTGATTAGGGTTTGAAACCAGGCTTGGTATAAACGAAAACGTAATCCTAGATTTGAAACCAATCCTGGTAAAAAACGCACCTAGTTGAGGATTAATTGATCTTGGGTTCGAAACCAGTCTTCATAAAAACAAATCTAGTGGAAGATCCAGTGATCCTGGGTTCGAAACCAGGCCTGGTATAAACAGATCTAGTCGAGGATCCAGTGATCCTGGGTTCGAATCCAGGCCTGGTAAAAACGAACCTAGTGTAGGATCCAGTGATCCTGGGTTCGAAACCAGGCCTGGTAAAAACGAAGCTAGTGGAGAATCCAGTGATCCTGGGTTCGAAACCAGAAACGGTAAAACGAATCTAGTGGAGGATTCATTGATCCTGGGTTCGAAACCAGGCCTGGTAAAAACGAACCTAGTGGAGGATCCAGTGATCATGGGTTCGAAACCAGGTCTGGTAAAAACAAATCTAGTGAAAGATCCAGTGATCCTGGTTTCGAAACCAGGCCTGGTATAAACAGATCTAGTCGAGGATCCAGCGATCCTGGGTTCGAAACCAGGCCTGGTATAAACAGATCTAGTCGAGGATCCAGTGATCCTGGGTTCGAAACCAGGCCTGGTAAAAACGAACCTAGTGGAGGATCCAGTGATCCTGGGTTCGAAACCAGACACGGTAAAACGAATCTAGTGGAGGATCCAGTGATCCTGGGTTCAAAACCAGACACGGTAGAAACAAATCTAGTGAAGGATCCATTGATCCTGGGTTCGAAACTAGGACTGGTATAAACGAACCTAGTGGGGGATCGCAGTGAGTCTGGGTTCGAAACCAGGCCTGGTAACAAACTAACCTAGTGGAGGATCCGAGCTTGATCCTGGGTTCGAAACTAGGACTGGTATAAACGAACCTAGTGGAGAATTCAGTGATCCTGGGTTCAAAACCAGTTCTGGTATAAACGAACCTAGTGGGGGATCCAGTGATTTTGGGTTCGAAACTATGCCTGGTAAAACAGACCTAGTGGAGGTGGTTAACACACGGGTTATCGGCAAATTACCTCGCGCCCACCGTCATGTTACCGGAGCTTTTGCAGTGTGTTGTGTACGATTGAGACGATCCTTCAACTGTAAAACCCATTGATCCGCTTGGTTTGGGAAATGTATATAAGTTGCCTTGCCCGAGAGTACAATCGGTTAGCTAGCGACCAGTTTCGAATCTGAACGGCTTAAAGGCGGCGAACTTACCGACTAAGCTATTCTATCGGACATTTTGCGACTATGTTAATATATATTATAGGAAATGCCAAGAATAAATTCAAAAACAGAAGAAAAAACATCAAAACGACCGTACTTTAAGCACATTAGCTACATACACATATTATAACAAGAAAAAGACATAGAGGCTTGAATGTTAAACACAACTCATCTTAAAGTGATGCGACAACAGCTGTGGCGAAGGTGAAAAGTCAAAAGTTCATCTTTGAAACTGGCACACATCTTAGTTGAAATAACCCAACAGGTTTGCCCGTGCGACATGTTGTGTGGTTAATCATGGCCTGAGACTTTTTATGTGTTTGTTATATCGTGACCTAAATTTTTGTTTGCGCTATTAATGCCAAACGATTGTGAATTTATGTGACTTTGTAACTAAGCATGATTTAGTATAGCAAGGTATTTTTGTTGGCAGTTCCCAGTGAAGCTGACTCTTTTGTAAGTCGCATTCAAGAAACATCATACCCTCGTTGGCTTATTCCAGTTTAAATGGATTATAACTGAAATCTTAAGTAGCATG